>CAKNXH010011998.1:0-10517 GCA_932178445.1 Andricus quercusramuli
GCCATTTAAAAATCAGCCGGAAAAAATTTCACCAGCTCTTGGACTATAATAAAACCACCGATATCTTCTTAAAATTCTTTGAAATTCTTCGAAATTCTTTGGAAACGTTTCTAAAACTTATAATCTTGTTATATTCTTCGGAATTTTTTTAAATATCCCCTTACCGCTTTAAAATCTTTTGTAATACCTTGAAATTTATAACATCCATTAAATCTTATAAAGTCCCTTGTAATCCCAAAAAAAAAACCGAGTGAAATGCCGTA
This sequence comes from Andricus quercusramuli, assembly GCA_932178445.1. Lineage (NCBI taxonomy): Eukaryota > Metazoa > Arthropoda > Insecta > Hymenoptera > Cynipidae > Andricus > Andricus quercusramuli. Next base: position 264 of record CAKNXH010011998.1, read on the forward strand.
CAACATATTGATATCTATGATATCTTTCATAATTAAAAAAAAAATTTTTGAAACCCACTAAAATCCCGTGAAATCCACAAAACCAGATAAAGCTTTACTCAGCTTCGTTCAGAGATTTTCTACCCGAAAAAATCCGGCTTTTTGTAACGAAAATTCGGTACAAATCCAGCCTTTTCTAGTTTCCACTATTTCTACTGAAAAATGCGGATTTTTAAGCCCTACTGCTTTAAAATTGTTACAGTTCCAAATTTTTTATGTTCAAACAGAGTCTAATTTTTGACTCCTTGAAATAAAACGATTTCAAATTAGATTGAACTGCATATCAGTAATAAGTTAAACATCCCAGTAAATGTGATATCAACTTTTTTGATTTTTCTCCTGATTTAAATTAATAGCAAAGTGTTTTGATATAAATAATGCTAAGAATAAATGATTTTTGTTATCAAATGTTATTTTAAAAATATTTCTATACAATATATTCGAATTCATAAGCATGTTTCTATATAATTGGCCCTATCACGATTGGTGTGAAGTCTATCTTAAATTGTACATGATTATTTTGATTTTCAAATTAAAGAGTAAAAATTTTTCAATGTTTGTTTTGGATGATTCGAAACCAGGAGAGGTTTTCTTCAGGTGTGCTGTATTATTTTTTATCGTATCATTTTTCGTATGATAAAACAATACACCTCTAAATTATGTTAATCTACAAACGCATATTCCTTAATATTTTCCAGGTACATTAAATTATTTAAGGAAACTTTTTATTATTTTTGCATCATTCGATATTGCAGGTTTCAAAAATGGAAAACTTGATGAACTCATTTAAAAAAATTTTTTAATCAGTTCAAACACAGATTTTTTTATGCTTGTATAACAATGAATACTGATATGCTATGCTGATACAGTTTTACATTTCCTCCTACTGGTATCTTTATGAATGTCGAATGTTTAATTCGAATTACATAGACTGGAAAAAAATGTTTCAATTTTTTGCAATATTTCTTCTTTGAAACGAATAACAATAAATATGAAAAATATTTCCTGTATTTTCCTTCTGCTTCGTATTTGTATCCCAAAACATTAAACTGCAGATAGATTCCCATGCTTCATAATTTTATGGTTTAACTTCATTTTGATTAATTTCATCAATTTTTTTATTTGCCCTGAGTTGCCTGGAAAAATCTCTGTTTTTTTTAATAATTGGCTAAAGCAATAATAAATCATAACAACCTTTCATCTATACCAATATCTAATGAGTGGTATAATTTGAACCTCATATCATAAAAAAATAATGACCAATTCATTTTTTATTCCAAATGTTCTCTTTATCAAAATAATAATCTTCAAGTTTTTTTTTTGTCAGATCTATAGAGATTCATAAACTCTCAAAGATACTTTTTTTGCTTTAAATAAAAAATTCAATTTTTGAAAACACGCTTTTGCTATCCTGAAATTTTTTTTTGCAATAATTTCAGAATGATCTTAGAATATTCGAAAACTCAACTAAAAAGAAAATCAGACGTTAATGTGTGTTTAATTTAGCTGAAATCAAGATATGAATGGGGAAATAAGAGAAAAACAGTTTTTTCTGACAAATGGGTCTTGAGTTTTTTTTTAATCCTGAAAGAGTTGTAATGCGTACCAAAAAAAAACAATAAATAGAATAATACAAATTTTTAAACAAAAATATTACCTCAGGAGATGGAATCAAATCTTCGCCAAAGGGATAATCATTTAGTCAATAAATTTTTTCATATTCCTGTGTGTTCATATAGTAAAATATATATATAGTAGTATATATATAGTAAAATTATTAAAGAATATTTTTTAAAACTATTTTATTCTAAGGCTACACATTTCGAGAACATAAAATTAATTATATTTGCGCCAAACCTTGAAGACGTCCTATTTACCTCTAGGCTAATACTGATAAGGTCATTCTAACTACTGTCGTCATTCTCAAATATTTAGTTCATTTTCAAGCCCCGTTATTTTACGATATTCCTTTTAGTAAAAAATATTGATTTAAGAAAATTGAGAGCATTTTCTTAAAATCGTAAATTTACGGTTTTTAAATATCTTACCCAATAGAATTATAGCTTTTGGGAATAAAATTATTACCGGTACCGAAAAATTTTAAAGAAAATGTAGATTTTTAAATATTTTGAAATAAAAATTTGTCACACTTTTTTCTTAAGATTTCAGGGCAAATGTAAATTAATTTTTTATTTTGTTTGAAAAATGATTTAAAAGGAGATATTGAAAAAATACTGGAAAAGATTTTAAATGATTTCCTGAAATGTCAGAAAAGAATGTGCAATATTTCAAAGCAACATTTTTCAATTTGTTAATTTTTCAGAAATTTTATGAAAATTTCGAATCATTTTAAAAGGTATTAGAAGTTTTTCAAAATTTTTTTAAATAATAAAAAATTTAAAAAAATACTTAAAAGAAAATGTAGATCTTTGAAGATTACAGAATAAGCCGTTAATCGTTTAGAAAAGATTTTGAAAGGTTTCAAGATAATAAAGAAATGTTCTCAAGATTCCTCAAACTTGTGGGCGAAGCGAGCTGCGCGCGCTACGCGAACGTACCTACGCAGTGGGCAGACTTTATAATTTAGAATGCAACTGTTTGATTAAAAATTGAACTGTATCAGTAGAGGATTCGAGTATTTTATTGAAAATTCGCCTTTTTTGGTTAAATTCATCTCTTTTGTTTTTCCATGACAAACACATGTATTTTGAAAGACGCGAAGTTGGCTGAACAAAACTTTATCGCTCTAAACAATTTCCTACAACGAATTTTATTCTTAGTTTTTTCTGTGCAGTTATGATTCTCTTGTTTTCGAAAGAAAATTAATTAATTAAAATTAATTTATGAACGTTAAGTTCTAATTTTTTCGGTGAAAGAAAAAAGGATTTTAATATTACATATTATTTAAAAAGTAATTTTCATCCTTAAAAAAAAAATTGATTGAATGAGTAAAGTCATCAAAGATAAAAATTCTCAGCAGATACAATTCAAACGTGATAGTATAGAAAATATCTATTTTGGTCTAAAATTACGAAATTGTTTTTCTTCTTTCACGTTCACGACGAGTGTAGGGGAATAAAGAGAAATTGCGTAATTGCGGAACAAATATCCATTTACCACGACTTTATGCTTGAAGAACATAGTTATTGCTTAATTTTTCAACCAATTCTGCCGTATAAAGTGGGGATATGTTTGTCATGACTTTCATCTAGTTACTGCTTACCATAAATAATTTTACTTATATGATAAGAGAACCTTTTCTATTAATAACAAAATCCGATGCGTATAAACTTGTACGTCAGCTTTCTGAGGAAATATTCTCAAAAAAATAGCGACGCCACACTTTTCAGAAATACCATCTTCTTTGCATAATACTTCAGTTCCGAAGGAGTTCTCCAGTTGCATAAAAAATATAAAATAGTTTGTCAAGGGTTTCCGGTATTCTGATCCCCCCCCCCCCCCCCCCCGCACTTCCCGGAAGAGTTCTCCAAAAAATCTTACAACACTTTTAGATCAACGCTTTATTAAAAAAAAAAAACGATACTTTGAAGACACCTACACATTTTCGAATTGAAAAAAATACAAATCGGGACAGTTCAGAAAAAATATGAGGGAACTTATTATATAGTTTATAGACGTATAATCATAATAGAATATATGATATAAATGATATAAATTAATAATATGATAATGAAAATATAGTTTAATCACGGTTGCGGTTTAAAACATTTAAATTATGAGCCAACAATCTATTGGAATCATAAAAAACAGGCGTCAAACAAGAAGTAGAACATCTTATCTTGAACATTGCGTAAAACTGTATGATTCGTAAAATTGTCTTAAAAACATGTATGGCTGTCACAGATTTTTTTGTATTTTTTTGTTAAGGGAGGAACTTTTCAACCATTTGAAGGCTTGGAGCAAACTGAAATATAATTAATATTATTGTTAAAGTGGACTAGATTATATTAAATTAAATATTAAATATTTAACATAATTATTTATTCAGATTATTAATTTTTTGTCCCTTACTTTAAAATGAAAATACTAATGAATATAGTTGTTTTCGAATTTTACTTGAATTGTACCATTTTGAATAATTTAGATTTGTAACTAAACAATTTTATAAAGGTCAATTTTTGTTGAATTGAATAAATTATGTTGAAGAAATGGTTCTTTGCGTTGAAAAAAATATTTATCTTATTGTGAAATGAACGTGTTAGGTGCGTGCTGTCAGAGGAAAGATTGTTTTCAACGTCAATAAGGCAAGCAAAAATAAGTAGATGAATTGTATGAATAATTCTGGCATTTCTTGCAATATGTAGCCTTCCTCTTGTTTAAATATAGCTCAAAATATTACACATTCATGTTATTTTATTAAACTTTTCAATTTTTTCATTTCATTTTTTCATTTTGCTTTTTCACAAAAAAAAATTTTTGTCATTTCAGAATTTTAGGATATTGGGACTTTTCTCGCGATTTTTGTAATTAACAACCAAAAAGACAAAAACTATTTCTTGTTTTTCTCATCTACTTAGTATTTGTATCATAAAAAATCGAAATGTATGCAGACTCTATCATTTTATTATTTAATTTGAATTTATTTTATTTTATTTATTTTTAATTACCCTGAGTTGTCTAGAAGATTCTTTAGTTTTTGCAAAATTGATCAGAACAATTTCTTATCTGTACAAATTAATAATTAGAGGTTTAATTTTTACCTTATAATAAAAAATAGTTAATGAGAATTTTCTGGGAAAATATTAACTTTTTTGAAATTTTTTTACTAACCTATAGAGCTCTACAAACTCTTAAAACTACTTTCTCTAATTGGTTACGTAAAAAATTTAATTTCTGAGAACGTGTCTAGCGATTTTTTTTATTTCTGACAGTTGAAAACAATCAGATGTTCAACTAATTTTTTAATGCTAGCTAAGAGAATATTATAATGTAAGCCAGAATAGAACTTTAAAAAAAATTCAAACTTTTATTCACGAAAGTAACAAAATCAAGCCAGCCGTTTTAATCGACGAAAAAATTCCTGGCTATTTCCTGATTTTTTTCCGGTTCACGAAAATTCGTCACGTTCATTGAAATTCAAAAATTCAAACTCTGAAAGCTAACATTCTTCCATTGGAAGTAATCAAAGGTGAACTGCAAATGAAATCACTCGAACTCTTTTCAATTTTATACTTTAGATATTCAAGCTTAAAAAAATGTTAATTCCGAAATTTTTTATTCAAGCACTCAATGATTCTTCCGTATAAAATGAACACTGATTTTAATGCTTTAAATTGAAGAATAATTCAATAACTTTGTCAATTTCACACTAAACACGGTTTTGATATATCCTCAAACATTCTCATTTGAAGAAAAAATCATTAAATATTTTTCCAGTAATCTTAAGAAAATGTTGGTATTATCTTAAATACTTTCAAAAATCCTCAAGAAGATTAAAAATTTCATTTCAGAATCCTAAAAAATCTACATGTTTGTTTTGATTGCATTTTACATATTTCAAAATTTTCCATTATTATTGAAACTTGTTGAAAACTTTCAAATATGTTTCGAAATGATTCGAATTTTTAAATATTTTTTTACTAACCCTGCAAAATTAAAAACTTTCTTAAAATCTTCCAGATTGTTGTTTGGCAATCTTGGAAATCTTATGAAATGTTGTGAAACGTTTTCCAATATTGTCTCAAAATTAATTTTTCAGAATAAAAAATCATTAGAAATTTTCTTACTAATGTGAACAAAAACTTTGTATTATCTTAAAACCTTTCAGAATTCTTGAGAACCTTCCAAATTTTTTGTTCCAAATCTTCAAAAACTTAGTTAAAAAATTAAACTTTTTCTAATTTAATGAAGCTTGATTTGTTATTTATAAAACAAAATTTCCAACTTCCACTTAAAAATAACAACTATTTCAAATCGCACCATTAAAATCGTAAAGTTTAAAGTTTAAATTAAAGACTCGGAAAAGCTAAAGATTCATGGCTTTCTTTTTCAGACAAATCAGTTTCTTATGGTCTAGTTCTGAATATTTGATTCATAATGGCTCATCTGAAATTATCAGCCAAATATGGCTAAATATTAATAAATTGCCCTCTTTTTAAATAATAATTTCAAATTGAATTGAAATAAACTTTTCACAACTTATGAATAATAACCAATATTTAAATATCGATATAAGATCAGTAGCTAAAAAGGAATTAGCATAAAAGAAAATTGCTTTCAATTTACAATGTTTTCAGTTCTTCAAAACTGCATTGTAAAATTCTCAAAATTGGAAATGTACGCTCAAAAATAATGATTTGAAATGGAATTTTTTTTTAATTAGTCATTTTAAAATTAAGCATCGTATACTAAATAATTTAGGCACTATGTATATTTAGGCATTATGAAAATCTGACTTTGTAGAATTGTACCATTTGGCAACAAAATTATACCGAATTTTTTTTTTTTCAACAATAATAATACTTATATATGCTTCAAAAGACAATCGCTCCTCTTTCAAGCCTTAAACGAGTTGTGAAAATAGGCATACCGAAAAATATGGTGTACATTTTTTTCCAAAGGGTGTATTTACAGTGGAAAATTCGAGTTTCCAAAAATCATATGTATTATGGTTTAATAAGTAAAGACTTAAATGAGATAAGGTTGGATCAAGAAAAATTTGTTTTTCTCGAATCTGTTTTTAGACTGTGAGATTTTAAGCATAAACGTTGATAACATTTTTCAAATGGCATACTTTGTTGTGCAATGCATGTACTACTGTCTACGTCACAGACTAGTAAATATTTGAGCAGAAATCTCTGGTCCATGTGGAAACAGTTTTAAATAACGTTCAGATCATTGAAATATCCGTAAGACTAGAAATATGAAAATTATCGCCAATTTTTCAGTATAATAATTTCATTATAATTTTGTAAATATTACATCGAGGGTTAAATTGATTTTCTTATCCGATGTACAATATACATTTTCCAGAAAATCTCGTGGAATGTTTTCGAATCTGTTAAAGCCTTTTATTTTTTTGAAATCTTTAATTGTGAGGAGTTGCATGGGATTCTGATGGATTTCGGCTAAAAGTAAAAGTTCTTCAGTGGGTTCAAAAGATTTCTGGAAACCTCAAAGTATTTAAAAAGCTTATAAGGATTTTCAAAGTAATATTTATATAATCATTAAAGCAATAATTAATGACAACCACCTTCTATCTTTTTTTTTGACAGATCTATAGAGTTCCATGAACTCTCAAAAATACTTTTTTGTTGTTTTTTAAAATAAAAATTAAATTTTTGAAAACATGTTTTTGCATACCTGAAATAAAAACAAAAAATAGAATATTACAAAATTTTAATGAAAATATTACCTCCATGTATAAGGAGGGGATAGGATTATATATTTGCCAAACGGATAATCATTCAGTCAATGCCAACAAATTTTAAGCAAAATGTAGATTTTTAAAGATGTTGAAATAAAATTTTCGAGCTTTTTAGGATTTAGAAAATTTTCAGATAGTCACATTTTTTTCTTAAGCTTTCAAGGAAAATTGAAATTATTTTTTTGTTCGAAAAATTATTTAAAAGGAAATATTAAAAAATATTTAAAAATATTTAAAATGATTTCCTAAAATTTCAGAAAAGAATGTAGAATATTTCAAAGGAAAATTTTTCAATTTTGTAAGATTAAAAAATTTTAGAAAAAATTGCAATAAATTTGAGAGATATTTAGAAGTTTAGGAAAAATACAAAAATAATTGTATTCAAAACGAAATGTAGATTTTTTAAGATTTCGAATAAAATATTAAGAAGCATTTTAGGAATTTTTAGAAGTTTCAAGAAAATAAAAATTTTTTCTTAAGATTTTTTGGAAAATTTGTAATGATTTTTTGTTATACAACATTCATTTTGAGAAAATATTCCAAAATATTTTTAAACATTCCAGAAGATTTTGGAAAAATTGACAAAATAATCAGAAAAGAATCTGGAAAATTTGAAGGCCATTTTGTCAGTTTTGCAAAATTTTTAAAAAATTTTATGAAAATTCTGAACCATTTTAAAAGATATAAGAAGTTTTCAAAACATTTTAAAAATAACTAACAATTTCAAAAAATTTTAAACAAAATGTAGATATTTGAAGATTTCAGAATAAAATGTTTAATTTTGGAAATCTCGCATCGTAAAATTGTATCATTTGCTGCTCTTTCAAGCCTTAAACGAGTTTTAAAAATAGGTATATCGAAAGAAAAAATATGGGATACATTTTTTTCCTAGGGGTATAAATACACGGGGAAATTCGAGTTTCTTCAATGGGATAAAGTGGGGTCAACAAAAATATGTTTTTTCTCGAATCTTTTTTTGACCTGTAAAAATAAAAGCATAAAATTTTGAAATTTCTAGCCATTACAAAAACAGTTTTAAATTACATTCAAATTATTGAAATATACATAGGACTAGGAATATGAAAATTATCGCCTAATTTTCAGTATTCTTTTTACAAAATTGGATAAATTTATCATTCCTAGGCTCATTTGGCACAACATTTTATTATTATTCTTCTCGCTGTTATTATATCATTACAATTACATCTGTCATAAAATCTCGTGAAATGCTTTCGAATCTTTTAAGATATACTCAAAAGATTTGAAATCCGTTGGAATCCTTTAGGAAACCTCTAAAATCTGTTGTTGAGATTCTCTAAAAAGTCCTGGAAAATCCGGCAATCTTTTCACATCCCTTAAAATCCATAGAAATTTCTAAAAAAAAGTCTTGAAAATTCATTTCTTTTCACATGTACCCTAAGGTTCCCCAGATTTCCTCTAATCTTTACTGGCTCATTTTTTTCTAAAAGATTAAGTCGAATTTCACTAATTTAGATTTAGAGTCTAAACTGAAAAGAAACTTCTATTTGATTTAAAGAAATAATGTTTTCCTTTTAAAATCATGAGATTGATTCAATTACTTCGTAATTTGAACTAAGAATATCTATTTTTTAAATAAAACAAATAATTCAAAACATATAATTTCCTTAATTCTAATGAGAAAAAAAGTTATTATTTGAAATCAGAGCGTCTGTGAAGTCTGGCAATAAAATTTTGATAAGAAAAAGTACTTCTCATACACGTGTTTCTAACTAAAGGTAAATGAACTGTCTCCTTGTTTTGAAGGCTACTTTCCCATAAATCTCAGAATATAAATGTACGCGAACATAATGAAGTTTTTAAGCTTTGCTTTGGTGGCATTTTCCGTCGGTGGGTGTAAGTAAAAAATTAAAATAATCAAATGAAGGATTTGTCATCAATTTTCCTCCTATACTCTCCTTTATGCCTAATAACTTCTCCTACTTACCCTCACTTGTACTTCTTCCCCTACGCTAATTTCCCATAATTTTCCCTTACTTACCCATTTATGACTTCCCTCCACTTTTTTACGCTCACTTCTCCTACTTTCCCTCCCCTCATTTCCTCTCATTTTATCTCATTTCCCCTATTTCCCGTTCCCTATTTTCCCCTCACTTCCCCTCCACTAAGTGATATAGTAATTCATGCCAATTATCGAACATAATTGTTTAAACATTTTATTATTAATTATAACAAAGTTGCGAATTTTTCCGCAATTTTTTTAATTCTCTTTTACTTTTGAGTTAGGAACAAATATTAAATATTAATATTAAGACCGAATCCATTTCATATCAGGCAGATTCTACACTTGAAGTCGCAGAATCTATTGGGGACAATAAATGTTGTTCTTTGGAGGGAATTAGGGGATACGTACTTTCACGATTTGTGAAAACAAAATTTTATATGCAGTAATGCGTATTTGAATTTTTTGCTTTTTTAAAAAAAAAAACAACAATTTTTTCATTAAAATAAAATGGGTAAATTAGCTAATTAACTCAAGTTACTTAAAGTAATATAGCTGAAACGTCCAAACCGAGTTGAAAATCCGCGACGGAAAAAAATCCTCAGCTGAAAGGTTAAAATCTTTTTGGGTTGAGGATTCAACTATGTTATTAAAAATTTGTCTTTGCGTATAAATTGAACTGTTTTTGATTAAAAATTGAAATCTTTCTTGGTTGAAATATTAATTACTACATTTCTCGTTCAGAATTTATTTATTTTTTTAATGAAAATGTAGTGACTTGTTTGAAAGTTAAACTCTATTGTTAAAACTTAATTTTTTGGTTGAAAATTAATCATTGAAATTGAAA
>CAKNXH010012024.1:0-12030 GCA_932178445.1 Andricus quercusramuli
TACTTTCCTGAAACTTGGAAAGTAGCTCACATTCTAGTTTTTCAGAAGAAAGGCAAGGATCCATGTCATCCAACTAGCTACAGGCCCATTAGCCTTCTTAACACAATGATCAAAATTTTTGAAAAAATAATACTTACTCGCGTAAACTATCACCTCGAGGAAAACAGCATCCTTAAACCGCAACAATACGGTTTTAGAAAAGGTCACTCTACGCAGCATATGATGCTCAAGCTCACCGAAGCCATTAGCTTAAATTTCAATCGTAGAAAACATACTGGAGCTGTGTTCCTCGATGTAGAAAAAGCTTTTGATAGCGTCTGGCATGTAGGACTGCTCAGAAAACTAATAAACTACAAATTTCCAAGAGGGCTTATCCATTTTATACATTCCTATCTTTATAATAAAAAATTCTCAGTCAAAATAGGCCAGACACTTTCAAAAGAAAAACCCATCCAAGCGGGCGTGCCTCAAGGCAGCATTCTAGGACCGGTATTCTTTATTATCTACGTAAATGATATCCCTGAGGTTCCCGATGTTTCAATTGGATTGTACGCAGATGATACCGCGCTATTCACTTCCTTCTGGTCAGTTCCAAAAATTTTAAAACTGCTTAACAAAGCTCTTGAAGTCATTGAGGCTTGGGCTAAACTCTGGAGAATAAGAATAAATGTAACAAAATCAGAATCAATTCTTTTCTCAGTCAGAAGGCCTGCCAAAATAGAACCACCCAAAATGTTTAATGAACGAATAGAATGGAAAAATTCCGTAAAATACTTAGGGGGTATACTTCATAAACGTCTTAATTGGAAGCAGCATATTCAGGAAACTAGAGGGAAAGCTTGCGGGGTTATCTCGCGTTTAAATCCTATTATTAATAGACACTCAAGTCTAAAACCTGAATATGGAATTCTGATTTACAAAATGTTTATCCGACCAATCATAACCTGTGCCTGCACAATTTGGGGAGGTGCGTCAAAAAGCAATATTAATCACATTCAGATCATTCAAAATAAATTTCTCAGACGTATCACAAAAACCCCTAGATATACCAATAACTCTGTCCTTCACAGAGAATTTCAAGTACCATACATTTCAGAGTGTATCAAAGAAACCGCCACTAAATTCTACGAATCCGCTTCATTATCACCTTTTGAACATATTTCCTCTCTTGGGAAATACGATTTCGATCCGCTTCGCAAACACGCGATGCCAAAGGACTTTCTCATGAAATAAGTCACCCAGGTCGAGGTGGCCTTGCCACCCCTGACCTACTCTATCTACTTTACTCTTTTTCGACCCCTCTACACCCTTCCCCCTCTTCTTCTTTTCTGACCTCTTCTATCATAAAATAAATTAACAGATTTTGTGGTTTTCTCCCGCTTGCGGGCTTTTTTCCCACACATAATAAACGTCAATTTAAATTCCAGTCATATCAAATTTCTCTCAGATTGTGTAACAATGCCCAAACGGGTAACACACAACAACTTCTTCCAGTTCGATCATTCTTCGGGGAGATCATTAATCGCGAGTGCGCGATTGGCGCGGCTTCGCCGCACCACTCGCCCACTCCCGTGCATTGGATCTCACAAGAGGGGGCGATGGTTGGGGCCCCCTTTCCTTTTTTTTCCTTTTTTCCTTTAATAGATCCATTCGGTCTAACACCTCACACCGCGTTGACACCAGACCCAGTCACACTGGCGATTCTTCAGGAAGCCTGCCTAGAAAAAGGTTGCTTAATAGAGAGTGCAGAAGCTGCAGGGACTCCACGTGTGCGAAAAAGAGCCACTGCTGAAAACGCTGTTGCGCTAAAGCGAAACTAAGCCACTTTCGTATGTAAGCTAGCTTATTCAAGGTAGGCTTATTTTTGGCTCGTCGATGTGACTGTCTCCACCGAGAATCATGGATACTTGCCTTCAGATGCCGACGTTTGATAGCTGCTAAGCCTTGCTTCTTCTCTCTCGCTGAGAATCAGCAAACGGTTAGTCCTTCTGGGAGCAGTAGCCACGTCGCCTCGGGATGACCAAATCAGCAGACGTCTTTCCCTACACCAAGGCCATCTTCTAATCCTTAGTTGTGTGTTACATTATTGTATTTAGTTTAAAAAATATTATATCCTGTAGTTGTCGAGAAATTACATTGTACATAATTTTGTCTTTCCAACTCTTAGGTAGCTTTCACTTCCTATTTGGTTTTCTGTAATGCCTTAAGGCAGCAGTTAGGCACGTTTAAATAATCTAAGTATATTGCATTAGCACATTTAACAAGTTCGAGTCTAACGACGGTCTGTATGACTTTGTCGCATGTCAGGATTCGTCGTTGTAACATTTGAGAGATTTCTGTATGTTCTTCACTTACTCATCCGCAACAGTGTAAGGTTTTGGTCAGTGCCGACTTTTTTTATTTCGATTCGAAGAGTCAGTCGTGTCCAGTATTTATCCATTATCAGTCAAAGTACTTGAAATCTACTACCAACCAATCGCACTCGACAACTCCGTTTGTACTGTTTTTTTTTAATAAACATTCATTATTTAGTGCAAAAAATTGTATTATTGACTTCAATCTCTTTTATCTTAGGATGGGTTGTATTGTGTGAAACGAACCCACAAGAACGAAACTTATTTATCTAACCAAGATCTACAAATTTACTTCAGAACATATTCTGCTGAAACTTATGATTTTTGTTTTAATCGCGATGATTTTTTTTTAAGGAATCATAAATTCCATTTCCTGACCATATTATGCGAGATAAAACGACATTATTTATGAAGAATTGTTCAGCATAAGGTACAAAAGTAATTAAGACTAATTTATTACCACGCTTTTGTTGTAATCACGATTACGCTTCCAAAGAAATAATAAATTTTATTTTCCGGCTAATCTATACAGAATACGAAAAAATTCCACATAAAAACACAGACAAAAACAGAAGTGAATTTTTGTTGCGGGTGAAGATTACTCTGAAACTGCTTTTTTTCTGTGAAATTCTGGCTTTTAAGAAGACCTACAAAGTTGCCTGTCAATATTTTTTTATAGAACACACTGTTTTTCTTTTAATCATCAAAAAGTTCTGTTGAATCATAGAAAACTCAACTTAATAGTCAACCGACGCTCACAAAAAAAAGGGTTTCGTAGCCTATTAGGACGTTAATTAAGTCTGGATGAAATCTTGAACAAAATGTTTCTTTCTAACTAAAGAACAACTAGCTGTGAATTCGATCTTAAGTGTTTCCACTTTGTTTGTATTTATAATTATATGGTGCTCATTTCAGGAGTACTTTGCTTTCCGTTAGCAAATGTATTTGGTTCCTCATAGAGGAAGCATTAGTTATTTTTTTCAATGATAGAAAACTCAAAGTCTTAATTTTGCTAAATTTAAAAATAGAAATTTACAAAAAATACAAAATTACAAAATAAAACTAAAAATGTTTTAATACAAAGACAAATCAGACAAATCAAATTTTGTATTCGAAATGATAATTTTTCGATCTAGAAAAGGGAAGGGAAAAATTCTGTCGCTCCCTATCCCTTTCCCAGCTTTATGATTTCTTTACAAAAATTGTCAGAATTACTCTATTTGAAAATTTATGATTAAAAAGTCTTTTCCATTCATGCGTCAACTTTGAATTATGTCGATGAAAAAAGTTTTTCTGTTTCAGACTGATGATTCAAATATTATAAATGAGCATAATTCCTTAATCTTCAAGAAAGTGTATTAATGTTATTGATCAATCGATTTGCCACCAGTCAAGGAATCTTTTCCGTTCGTGCATGAATTTTGAATTATGTTAGTGAAAAAAGTCTTACTATAAAAAGTCGTGTTTTCAAACAGTATGCAATACCATAGCTTCCTTACTCTTCAATAAAAATTATAAATGCTATAGGTCAATCAATTCGTCTTAAATCAATGCAACTTTTCTATTCTCGCATCAACTTTGAATTATGAAAATGATAAAATTTTTACTATAAAAAACGATTTTGAAAATATATAAATTACCATCACTTCCCCAATCTTTAATAAAATGAATTAATATTATAGGTTAATCAATTTGTCTCGAACCAAAGAATCTTTTATATCCTCGCACCAACTTTCAATTATGCTAATGAAAAAAGTTTTACTATGAAAAACCGATTTTTAAAATATTATTGTGTGCTAAAAAAATGCAATTAATATTTTTAGAAATCCTTCGGTCCGTTTCAAGATATTATTGAGGAAAATAAGCCCTCAAAATTTTATCAATTTCTCTGCAACCGTTTTCTAGTTATCGCGTTCACAAAAAAGCGTGACATCCATACATCCACACACACACACACAGCCGGATAATTGCTTAGAACATTGTATTAGATATATATTCAAATTGCGGAAGGTTCAATTAAATGAATTTGAAATTTTTTGAAAATGTTACCATTACAAAGCTGCCTCTATGAGGAAGAAAAAACTTCGAAAAAGCTTCAAAAATTTGTTCAAAATCGTCAATAGTAGATGGATCAAGTGAAAACTACTGGACAAAGCTTAACAATCACAAAATTTCTTCCTCCCCTCTCTCTCTCGATTGAGAGAGAACGTAACATTTTACATTTTGCTTCCTCATAGAGGAAGCTTTGCAATGGTAACATTTTCCAAAAATTTTAAATTCATTTAAATGACCTTCCTCAATTTAAAAATGTCTAATACAATGTTCTAAGCAATTGTCCGGAGGTGTGTGTGTGTGAGTATATATATATATATATATATATATATAATTTAAAAAAAGTTAAACAACCATCGCAGGGTACCACTAAGAGCAACTGCCATCTAAAAAAAAAAATTACAATGGCCCGCAGTAGAACCGCGTTAAAATACACCTATGGCCACGTCTCACATCCGTGAGATGGGTGATCACAGGGCACGACGAAATCACAACGACAGGTCGGCGAAACCCTCGTGTGTCTTGAGGACACGAAGCGACCCAAGGATGACAGCTTTCTGCGTCCATCTCGCAAGTGCCTTGGCATATTTTTGGCACGCGGGAATGGCTTTAAGGTTACGAACCAGTGATAATTTCGCACCTCCGAGAGCACCCATCACAAGGACAATTACTCGTACCGAATATTTTGGGTACAGTCGTTGCAGCTCTCTTTTAAGGTCTTGATACCTCTCCTCTTTTTCTTTCTCCTTTGCAGTGATGTTGTATTCGGACGGAGCCGAGAATTAGATCACGAATATAGTTCGTTTCTCGAAGTCTTGGAGAACAATGTCAGCAGGCTGGGTCAACTACGTGGGGGAAAAATGGTGCCGTTTTTAGCACTATCTGTGTCGGGCGGCGAAACTAAGTCAGCGTCCATGTGTTTGTGCACATGTACATGCATATATTGCTCTTGTGTGCGTCAGTATTTCATTATTTTAAGTAAAAAGGAGATAATAAATGCAAAATGAAGCAAATGAATAACATTAAATGATGAATGATAGTTCACTTTAATTTCAATTCTTATTTAACATTTTTCACTTGCTTTAATTTGCATTCATTTGAAATAAATGCATGACACTGCATGTTGCATGAAACTGCAACACTGTTTCCAACTGTTTTGAACAACTGTCAAACACTTTTGCAATATGGCCGCAATGAATGCGGCATAACCTCCCTCTGCACCCCGCACCCTGATTTCAGAAATGCGCGAACGCCATCTGTGTCGGGCAGTAAATTATTTCTGTACCCCTTTCTGCCCCTCGGACCGCGCGCCATAGTTCGTTACGTCGCCGTTTTTGCCCATAGGAGTTGACCCAGCCTGAATGTCAGGCCTCGAGTGCGCAACGGAGACTGCTGCCCGAAAATCGTAGTTCCAGAAAATCTGGCACTTCTCGTTTCGGACAATTGACTCTATATCCCTTGGAACGTTCGGCAGGGCAGGGTCGCGACCAACACCGTAAGAGCGACAAAGGTGGTAATAAAGTTAGGGCCGCATTATGTCTATAGATATACGTTGTTCCTGCGTGGGTCGGACACCCCGATAGTATGTGTTCTAGGTACTCAGCATGTGCATGACACGCTCTGCACCTATCACTGGGAACTTCTTGACATAAAATGCGGGCGCGATATGCTCAGGTGGAGATTACACCGTCCTGGCATGCGAAAATAAAGCCCTCTGTACCTGAATTGAGCCCTGATGATTTGAGGAAAGCAAAAGTTTGCTCCTTCGACAAGGACTGTTTTTCTACATTTCTGTGAAAGTTTCCGTGCATATGCTTGTCGAGTAGCTCTTGGTGAAATTTTCCAACCTCTGCTTTCTTTACTTCGGCTTTTAGACTTGAAGCATCTAGATGAAATAATGCACTTTCTTCACTTCTGATGTTAAAATTCAGGCAAAGGGTCTCGGCAGCTTGCTCCGCGGCTTTGTAAAGGAACGCTCCTTCGCGAACCATCTCGTGGTTTGTGGTTTCTGACCATCTTTAGGAGAGGATCTCTGCCATTCGCAACGCTGTAAGCTGTACTTAAAACAATTCGGTTATGAAGACACTGGAGATTCAGAAGTCCGCGTCCGCCTTGACGGCGTGAAATGTATAATCGCGGAACTGACGAATTGATATGCAAGCTTTTATGCATATGCATGATCTAAAGCGTGGTGACATCAAGGGCCTTAAGCTCGTTCTTCGTCCATTGAACCACCCCAAACGAATAGAGTAGAACCGGGACGGCAAGCATGTTAGTCGCAGATACCTTGTTCAACGCCGAAAGATTGGAAGACCAAATCTGTCGAAGAAGATGCTTGTATCTGCTTCGGAGAGACTCCTTCACTGATGTTACGTCCTGAATGCGGCTTTGAGGCACGCCCAGGTATGTATAGGTCTCTCCAGTGTTAAGATGTCTAATAACACTTATATCTACAAGCTCAGCGTCCTTGGGAACGCCAGTAATCTTTCCTTTCTTCAAATGAATTTTGGCACACTTGTCCAAACCAAAGTCCATCCCAATCTCTCCTGTGTAGTTCTTGACGATATTTATAGCAGTTTGAAGTTTGCTTTTACCAGCGGCATAAATCTTCAGGTCATCCATATAAAATACATGAGTAACCTTATGCTCACGCTGATTAGTGTCGCCACAGAGGTATCCAGGAGAATTTTGTAGTGCGAGAGATAGAGGCAGAAGTGTGATGCAAAAAAGCAAAGGGCTCATACTATCCCCTTGAAAGACGCCCCTCCGGAAGGTGACCTTGTTCTTCATCAGACGATAATTCCTAGATCAGATGGTAAATCTAGTTTTTCAAAGAGGCATCAATCTCTCTATGCATCTCACTATGTGTGGATGTACCTTCAAGCTTTCCAACAGACAGATGATAAGTCTATGAGAGGTTGAATCGAAAGCTTTCCGGTAGTCAACCCAGGCCATTGACAGGACGCGCTGATGGACTGCAGCGTCTTTACAGACACACCTGTCAATCAGCAGGTTCTCTCGACAGCTTGCTACACCTTTTTTCGAGCCACGTTGTTCGTACATCTCTCGCCATACAGGCTCAATTCGTCGAACAATCCTGTTGTTTAGGACAGCTGCAAAGATCTTATACAGTGTGCTCAAACAAATTATTGGCCTGTAATCCTCTGGTTTGGATAAGTTGCCTTTTTTCGGTAGGAGTATAGTGCGTCCTAACACTAGCCACTGCGGAATGGGCGTCTCCGACTGTGAATATGAGGTGAATATGCGGGCCACATGTTGGTGCATGGAAGTAGACTTCTTCCACCAAAAGTTCTTGATGTGTGAGAATAGAAAAGTTGTGTCGATTTAAGACGAATCGATTGACCTATAATGTTAATACATTTTATTAAAGAGTAAGGAAACTATGGTAATGCATACTTTCTGAAAACACGGTTTTTTATAGTAAAACTTTTTCACTAACATAATTCAATATTCATGCAAGAACGGAAAAGATTCCTTGATTCGAGGCAAATCAATTGATGTATAATACCTTTTGTTCGCGAAACGAGCAACATATAATTATAAATACAAACAAAGTGGAAACACTCGAGATCGAATTCACAGCTAGTTTTGAATTTTTTAAATAATTTTCGAAGAATTTCAGCGAAATCTTGTCTCTTTATTTACTTTATTTTCCTTATGTTATATTTTATTTTATGATTTTTTCAACATTCTTAGATTAATATTTTTATGATATCCGAGATGAAGGAATAATTGTGGAGAATTATTAAAATAATAAAACCTATAGAACGCTTGTTATGAAGGTAATAACTTTTTCAATTTTATCGGGCATGAAATATCAATGTGGGCATTTCCAATTTTATTAAAACAATACGATAGCAATATTGTGATATTTGTGAACAACATCACCTTTAAAATGTAAAAATTAGAATTATTCACGCACATAATCTCTGTCACCTTACTTTATTCACGTTAAGAAGAAAACAAGTTCACTAACTGATTAATAACCGAAATCACTGAAGAATCCACCAATATAAACTTGTAACTTTTTTACTACTCCACTGGTAAACTGCTAAGAATTTTCTACAGGTTTTTTACAGGTTTCCCTAAAAGGCACTTTTGTAATTCTTAGATAACTTTTATTTAAATTAATAGATAAATGCATAAAAGTACGAAATAATACTTATTTTGTCCTACTATTTTAATCTGTATCGTCATAATACTTTCTTATTGTGAGATATTAAAATAAGCTTTATTGAAATATCTTGAAATCTAGGGAAAAAACTGGGTGGAGTAAAAAAAAAGTATCACTAGAGTGGATACAAAATTCTGTGTTTGGGGAAGGAAAAACTTTATCCAGTTATGATTCTCTTATTTTTAACATTCGTTATTTTCGGTGAAAGCAGGAATTATCGTAACGTTGCATATTATTAAAAATGTAATTTCAATCCTTAAAAAATGTATTGAATAAATACAGTTATTAAATATCAAGATTCTTAGCAGAAACAACTAAAGCATCATGGTATAGAGAATATTTATTTTCGTCTCAAGAAGAATTAAAATTTATTGTCTCATTTCACGTTCACGACGAGTGCAAAAGAACAAACAAACGTTTCGTAATTGCCGGATGAATATTCATTTATCAGTTTTTAATGTTCGAGTTGAAGAAATAATTTTAAATTGAAGAAAAATTTCCATTGGAAGAAAAAACATTTTTTAGAGAAAAAAAATTCTTTGAATAAAAAGAAATTTCTTAGAATCGAAAAAACTTTTCTTTGGCTTACAATTTGAGTCAATGAATATTTTCCTTTGATAAAGAATTTTTCTTTGCATGAAAGAATCTTTTTTCTCAGCGCATGCAGTATTTGCATTCATAACTCTAGCTGCTTTATCTGCTTTAACATTTTTTAAACCAGATTTGTATAGAAACCTCGAATGTTTAATCGTAACTTGGTATTTGAATCATAAATCAGTAATATTTTAGCATGGAAAATTTATATATTGATATATTGTGATATTTGTAAGTTACACCAGCTTCAAAATGGAAAAATTAGAATTATTTTCGCACATAATCTGTGTTACCTTATTTCATTCACATTAATGAGAAAGTAAGCTTGCTGAGTGGTTAGTAACAGAAATCACTAAAGAATTCGTAAATATAGACTTGTGATTTGTTTACTATTTCACTAGTAAAATGTTAAAACTCTACTATTTTATTGTGGTCAAATACGCAATTAATAATTTAATTAGGAAAATTTTCACTCATTCAGATTGACAAGTTTCCCTTGAGGGTCTTTTGTAATTCTTAGACAACTATTATTCAAATTAATAGATGACTGCTCGGGAGTACTAAAATTGTCAATTTTTTTCGTCATATTTTAATCTGTATCATCATAATAATTTTTTTATTGACAGATATTCAAAGAAGCTTCATTCGAATATATTGGAATCTAGAAAAAAACTGAGGAAAATCGGAAAAATGTATTATTACACTGTATATTACCAAACTCAGCCTTTATTGCCAATGCTTCAAGGAGGTGAAAAATAACAGAAATTCTTTGCTTGGGGTCGGAAAAACTTTATGCAGTTATGATTATTCTATTTCTACCATTCGCTATTTTCGGTGGAGGGAGATATAATTTTATCTCTGCATATTATCTAAAAAGTAATTTCAATCCTTAAAAAATTTACGGAATAAATACAGTCAATTAATATCAAAATTCTCAGCAGATACAATTTAAGGATGATGGTGTAGAAAATATACATTTTCGGCTAAAGAAATTATAAAATAATTAGTCTTTTGCGACGTTCAAGATGAGCGGAGGAAAGCAAGCAAATATTGCCCAATTACGAAACGAATATTCATTTATCACTACTTCATGTTTGGAGAAATCTATCTGCTATTGCTTCTATGTTAGAAAATTTCAAGTTGTTGCTACATTTTTTTAACTGATTGTGTTCTTTGATGTTGAGTCTAGTTTTAAAATAACTTTAAACAAATTCTATTATTTCACATTTTTGAACAAAGGAAATTCGAGATAATAGAAAAAAACATGACAAAGAACTTGAGAAAATATGCTTGTCAGAACTCCCATTTAGTTATTTCTTATCATAAATAATTTTACATACATGATAAGCGAAGCTTTCCTACAAATAACAAAATGCGATGGGTATGAAATTGTACTCCAGCCTCCTGAGGGTTGAAAATAAATATATTTTCAAACAATAGCCACCCTTCACTTTTTAGAAATTCGAATCTCTTTAAATAATTCTTTAGTTCCAAAAGAGTTTTTAAGTTCTATGAAAATACAATTGAAAAAATCTGCCCACTTCATCAAAAAATCAACAAAAAATGAGCTTTCGACAGAAAAGTTCAACATCCAACCAAATAGTTGATTTTGTAACCATATTGTTGAATTTTCGACCTACAATGATGCATTTTCAAACATTATATTTGAGTTTTCAAACGACAAAAGTTTATTATCAACCAAACAGCTACATTTAAACCAAGTAATTGAACTTTCGAGCTGCATTGATGAATCATCAACAAACAAATGAATTTTGTAGGTGGAATATTCAATCAGAAAAAATTAATTCTCAACAAAAAATATAATAGTTGATAGTTCAACCCAAAAGGATTTTAATTTTTAATAAAAAACAATAGAATTTGACGAAAAAGATGAATTCTTAACGAAAATGTGTTGGTTCATATTTGAATCAAAATATTTTTTAAATTAAAAAAGCTGTGTAATTAAAACAAAAAAGACGAATTTTTAACAAAATAGTTAAATCTTCAACCAAAGTAAATTATCTTTCAACCAAACAATTGCATTCTTAATCAAAAGAGATACATTTTTAAGCCAAAAAGATGAAATTTCACCATTGTTAAATTTCCATTAAAAAAGATTAAGTTTTTGGCAAAAAACAAAAATTTAAAACAAAATAAGTCAATTCTGAACCAAGTGGTTAAATTAAAAATTTAAAAAAAAACGAATAATTTTCAGCCAATAGTTACATTTTCAACCAAAGTAATAAATCTTCAACGAATAAAATGAATTTTTTACAAAATTGTTCAACTTTTGCAATCCAACTGTTGAATTTTCCACTAAAAACGATCAATTATCAACCAATCATGGAATACTTATGTAAATATTCAGTTGTAAAAACTAATTGGTAACAAAAAAGGATCACATTTTTAGAAAAATACTTCAAGCTTCAAAAATAAAATTAATGTCTAACACAGGAGTTCAACTGTAAACCAAGTTGTTGAACCTTCATTTAGATCAGATGAATTTTGAATGGAAAATTTAATCGTTTAATTCTAAACTAAAATGGTAAATTACCAGCCACTGATAAAAACTGATAAAAATGTAACTGTTTTGTTGAAAGTTAATCTTCTTTGCGGAGGGATTAAACTATTTTGTTTGAAAATTTTGGTTTCACCACTTTGTTAAGAAATCGTGTTTTTATCGCAATTGCATATTTTTAGTTAAAAATTCATCTTTTTGGTTGAAAGTCTTACTGTTGGGTTGAAAACTGATCTTTTCTAATTGAAAATTAAACTTTAAAGGTAAAACTACTATGGGAACTACTATGGTTGAAAATTTTACTATTTTGTTGAAAA
>CAKNXH010012028.1:0-10510 GCA_932178445.1 Andricus quercusramuli
CATCCCCCCATCCCCCCTATCTCTGTCTGGTGTTTTTCGTTTAATCTTCACTTTCTTGTTATCCTTGTCCCTTTCCGGATCATCTTCCCCTTCCTCTCTCTTCCTTTTATCTTCCCCTTCACTGCTAGTCACGTTCCCCTTTTTGTGCCATTCATCCAGACTCCTATTCGAGCCCGCGCTACCTAGCCTGTTGAGGCGCTGTAGGTTTGATGGTCTCCCGCGTTTCTGGCTCGTGCCTGAACCCCTTCTCTCAGCTGATCCGACCCTGGTCGGTGTCTCGAACGTCTCGTCATCGCTACTGTCAAATTCTCCCTTCTCCCCACTAACCGCGCTCAAAACCTCGTCCGCTCTTGCTTCTTCCTCTCCCTGTCCTCTGGCGCCCGTTTGCAGACTTCTTACCGTCGGCATCCCAGTATCCAACCTTACACACTGTTCCACGACGCTACCCTCTCTTCACCTGCCTACCTCTTGCCCCCCTTCCCGACAACTATTTTCTACACCTAACCTCAAAACAAAATTTGCACATTTCAACTTTCCTTTCTCACAACTTATTTCCACCCTTTGCACACTTGCCTTCACTCACCCTTCTTCCTTTATACCTGCTCTCCGCACTTACTGCCCTTTGTGCACCCACACACGCTGATTCCCTTCACCAAAGCCAAAAAACGCAACACTTGACACAAAAGAGTTCTCTCACGATCGGTACCGAAAACGGAAGCCTTGTTTTCAATTATTTAAATCATTGAAAGATTAAAATTAATTTTGAATCTTGTCAAAACTTCTGAATATCTCTTAAACAAACTCAATTTTTTACTACATTAATAAGTGTCTAACTGTTATTTATATATGCAAATTTAATAATTTCACTTACGAATAAAATAATTTCTTATTTTGGAAAAATAACTTAAAATTTTCTCAGGAATCTCAAGAAAATTTTTGTATTATCCTAAAACCTTTCAAAATTCTTCAAAAGCTTTAAAATTTCATTTAAAAATATTCAAAAATTAACATTTTGTTTCAAAGGTTTTAAATTTTGTTAAATTCTTAATCATTTTAGAAATTTTTTCACAACATCTAAATTTCTTTTAAAATAATTTAATTTTTCTCTTAAAAAGTTGCTTTTTTGTTGGGGACGTGAAAGTACACCAAATTTGGGAGGTCACTGAAAATGTAGAACTTTCACCCATTGCCTTAGCAGAAATCAAGTTCAAGATAGTGGGTCTAGATTTGAAACAAAAGCAGTATGCCTACATAATACCTAACAACATTGAAGCACAGTAGTTTTTAATAAATAGTATTTATGAAATTTTATGTTCATTTAGTATTGTAAGTAATTAATTTAAAGAAATTGAATATGTATGCCATTAATTGCATTATTTTTTTAGACTATTTTATCTTACTTTATCGACATTATTTTTAATAAATTTGAGAAAACCAATTTTAAAATTCACTCATCAGAACGTATTGAATTGACATCAAATTTTAAGTTTCTCTAATTTTCAACCATACGAAAGTGATCAAATTGACTTCAATTTCCGAGTATTCTGTATCGAATTAAATAATATTCATCTAATCGCACTTTGTACTTGCCAGATGGTATTGAATTGGTCTCAATTTCTGAGTTTTCTGTATAGAATTGAATAAAATTCATTTGTTTGCAATTTATACTTGCCAGATAGTATTAAACTGGTCTCAATTTCCAAGTTTTCTGTGTCGAATTGAATAAAATTCATTTGTTCGCAATTTGTACGTGCCAAATGGTATAAAATTGACTTCAATTTTCGCGGTCGGCTGACGTAATTCAATGGCATTGGTTTGCTCCCAATTATCACACGCCGGAAAAAATTAAATTGTCTTCAATATTCCAGTTTGGCTTACGGTATCAAGCAGTATGATAAGGTATTCAAAACGTTTGAAATTCGACGATATTTGTTCGCACATTAATGACATTCAATTCGCACCTTCTTACCGAGTTGTTATTCTTTATCATGAGCATATTATGCAAGCAAATAGTAGCCATAACTACATTGTTCATTTTTTCTGGATCCATACCGACTGGTCTATAAAAAATTCTCCACCTCAATGCGAGAGTTCCAAATGCAATTTCAATAACTCGTCTTCCGCGAGAAAGACGATAATTGAAAATTCTCTTCGTTTCGTCCAAATACGAGCCAGCGTATGGTTTCAACAATCTTGTAGACATCGGAAACACATCGTCCGCAGAAATATAACAAGGCGTCAGTGGCGGACTGGGTACCTTGGGGCGTCCGCGGGAAGTCGATATGTGCCACTTTTATAACGATTTTTTATAATTACTATTATTATGCGAAAAACTATTAATCTCGGTATTAATCTCTCCAGAAAAAAATTTATTAATATATTAAGAAATTAATCCGACTCAGTCCGGTTCAGTCCGAACCAAATTTTCAATCCAAATGAATCCGAATAAATCCTAACTCGGATTGACCTGTTAATTTATAGAAAAAGGATTTTAAATCCTTTCGTTTACACAATAATATGTTGCAACGTTTATAGTTTTACGAAATAATTTTGAACTATTTATAGTTTGATAAATGGAGATAATTAATACATTGCTGATGTTTTATATAATGAGAAAAAATTCTGTTAGATGCAAGAGAATACAATTTTTTTGCATTCTTACGAATCCTGGAAGGACAAACAAATTAATCCTCACAAAACTTTGATTTGCTTTGGAAGTATAATTTGGAATTCATGTACGCTGTTATGCGTTGATGATTAACTAGCTTATAGAGTGCAATATGTTTACGAAGTACCATTTTAATTAAATTCCTTCTGCTTTCTCTGGTTTAATAATAAAAACATTCACATTGTTTAAAAAAAATGATCGGAGAGGGCGCCTACATGCCTGAGGGGGGCGCCTGATAGGGTGGGCGCCGGCGGGGTTTCCCGCATCCCAACCTATGGCCAGTCCGCCACTGCAAGGCGTAGCTATATTTGAGTGTAGAAGCATCATTAAATTCTCAGGTAAATTAAGTTCGCCACTGCTCTCCCTAGGGATCGCATGACCTTGTAGCTGGTGGGAGGGCTTACGTGGCTCATTGACCACAGATCTGGAATTGGTGAACCTGAGGGGCTATATCGCGAGGTGTGGCTACTCTGGGGAACTGACGGACTTTGGTCGGTGAGACTCAAAATAAGGAGTGGTCCTTCCAGGGGGTAATAGCAAAGCCCACTGGAATATCGAGAGCGCGAGTTCTCATGCTCCCAAGCTAAGATGTGATCGCAGTGTCGAGAGCTGAATGGTACCAGGGTTAAAAAATCCTTTGACATCCTGGCATGCCCTCCTCAGCAGAGGGGGACAGGCGGGGGTCTCAAAGTTGGTGCTTTAACGGGGACTTTGGGATACCAGGTCGAATCCCTTAGTATGTATACCCGCCCTCCACAAGCGGGGCTCTGTGGGGGGTGTTTCTTATTTCCCTAGCTTCTCGTGGGACAAAAAAATGTTACACAACAAAAATAAATTGCAAAACACAAACAATGAGGGATCCGCTTCGGGTCCCTCTCTCAAACCACGGCCAAAAGTAGGAGGCTCCGTAAGGGACAACCCACCAGAGGCGGTGCGAAATAGTGATGATGGTGGAGACAAAAATGTCGAAGCCGTAGGAGTGCAACTAACGGAACTCTCCGTAAAGAAGAGGAACCGTTGTGGTGCACAAAGGAAGAGAGACCGTAATGCACGGCTCGAAAACAGCAGCCAAGGCTCCTCACAGGGGGCAGTGGCTGCGGGAAATTTACCCGGAACAACTCCTCAGGCTTATTCTATAGGCAAGAGGAAGAAGGGCTCCGGAAAAACTCCCCCAAAGAGGGAGTTGAAACGGCAGAAGGCCCTGGTAACACAGGGTCTTACATTCGCACAGATGGCCAACAACGCCCTGGTGAGGGTTGTCGTTGCGTCGGGTTATCCTGATAATTGTCTGACTCTTGAGGACTTGGACAGTTTGAGGGATGAAATCTCAAAAGGGATTGACGCGTTACCTCGCGAGGGACGCGCCAAGGGGACGGAGTGTCTGCAAAGGTACCGCAGAGCGACCGTACTGATTCCCGGTAACCCCGAGAGTCCGGCGACAGTTCTGGGGCGCCTGAGTTTTCAGAAACCGTCTCTACGGACTGATTCGTGGAAGGTATATTCCGACGGGCAGGGATCCAGGCCGAAGGGGAGAGGCTCGATCAGAGCCCTGGCGGCTCTAGATTATCGTCCCTATCTAGGGACGAGTAGGGTTACCTTCCGGGTGACCCAACTGGGATCCGCAGGGGTCCCAGAAGCGTCCGGAGATGCCCCGAAATAGCCTCTTAATGGCTGAGACGGGAATCTCCATTACGCAGATTAATTTGCACCACAGCAAAGGCGCCTCGGCGGTTCTATCCAGACGCATGTCTGTGGTGCAGACAGGGCTCGCCCTAATCCAAGAACCCTGGTTATACAGGGAAAGGATTTCTGGCTTGTCAGGATGTGGCTCCATATACAAGGGGCCACGCGAAAAAACGCCAAGGGCATGCATAGCCGTCAAGGGTATGGATGCGATCTTGGTGCCTAAATTCTGCTCCAGAGATCTCACCGTTATTAAGGTGAGACTCAGAGGCAGTAGCGGAGAAAGGCTAGAGGTATTTATTGCTTTGGCTTATTTCCCTGGTGATGCCGGGGGACCTCCGCCTCCCAGAGAGGTGGAGGCTCTAATTCGGTATTGTCAGGAGAATAAGATTCCTCTTCTGTTGGGCTGTGATGCTAACTCTCACCACACGGTGTGGGGAAGCACAAACATCAATGACAGAGGGAGAGATTTAATTGAATATATAGCAGGCACAGAGCTGGAGATTCTGAATCGGGGTGATAATCCCACATTCCAGACCAAAAACAGGAGTGAGGTTCTCGATTTGACTCTATGTTCAGGTGCACTGAGGAGCAGGGTAGTTGATTGGAGTCTCCGATGAGGAGTCTCTTTCGGGTCACAAACACATAGTGTTCCGATTAACCCTAGGAAAACCGGTGGTTTCTAATATCAGAAACCCCAGAAATACACTTTGGGACTCATATAAAGAGGAACTCGAAGGGAGGCTTGCGGAATTCCCCACAAGCTATGGTACCATTGATGAGTTGGAGCACGCCGCGGATTTTCTGCGAAGGGCTCTGACAAAATCATATGAGAACAATTGCCCCACAAGCACTATCAAGTCTAGGAAGGGAGCAGAATGGTGGAACACCCACCTGGAGAGACTCCGTAGAAAGACAAGAATGTTGTGCAATAGGGCGAATAGAACTAAATTGCCTTCGGACTGGGACATCTATTAGAGGGCCCAGTGCGAATACAATAAAAATATAAGGAAATATAGGCAGGAAGATTGGAGGGGCTTCTGCGAGGAATCGAAAAACATTCCGGAAACAGCGAAGCTCCACAAGATCCTAGCGAAAAATCCGGAAGCTCGCCTCGGGATCATAAGGCTCGATAATGGTGAGTTTGCCGAGGATGAAGAAACAACGCTGAATCACCTGATGGAAGTTCACTTCCCGGGTTTTCAGCGAATCGGAACCGACCTAGAGGAGGAAGACCGGGGCTAGGGGGTGGAGAGGGCCGACTAGAGTTTCGCCGCTAAGGTCGCTGATTACAAAAAGGCGGAATGGGCCGTAGGGTCCTTTTGCCCCTTTAAATCACCAGGGGCGGATGGCATTCATCCAGCGCGTTTACAAAAAGGCATGGATTTGGTCGTCCCTCCTCTGACGAAATTATTTAGGGCAAGTATAGCCCTTAAACACGTGCCATCGGCATGGAAGGATGGCAGAGTGGCCTTCATACCCAAACCTGGGAGGGAGGGTTACACTGCTGCCAAAGATTTTCGACCAATCAGCCTAACGTCCTTCATTCTGAAGACGCTAGAGAGGCTGGTCGAGAGATACATTAGGCATGTGGTGCTTTTGGCCTCCCCGTTGCATAGAGGGCAGCATGCTTTCCTGGCAGGCTGCTCGGTAGAAACTGCGCTTCATGCTGTTGTAGCAAAATTGGAGCAGCAGTTGGAACAAAAGGGGTACGCTGTGGGCGCTTTCTTGGATATAGAGGGTGCCTCCAGCAATACTCCTCCAGAAGTCATCTGTCGAGAGGCTCGGAGATGTGGCGTGCCAGTTCAGCTAGTATGCTGGATAGGAAGTATGCTGCGCCGAAGAAGACTCGAAACCAGATGGGGTGAAGGCCTAGTAAGGGAGATAGCTCCGCGGGGGTGCCCACAGGGGGGTGTCCTGTCGCCCCTCCTGTGGTGCATTGTAGTGGACGGCCTCCTTCGAAGGCTAAATGAAGAAGGGTACTATAACCAAGGATATGCGGACGACTTTGTAATCCTAGTTAGGGGGGCTCATCTGGAAACACTGATGGGTCTTATAAGGTCGGCGCTGCGCATCGTAGAGCTCTGGTGCGATAGCGCAGGGCTCTCGGTAAATCCGGAAAAGACCAACCTGGTCATTTTCACGAGGAATTATGAAGTTCCGAAAGCTGACGCTCCTGTATTTTGTGGTGGGAAGCTGACGTTTTCAGACTCGGTTAAATATCTAGGAGTAATCCTGGATAGCAAGCTGAGCTGGGCGAAGCACCTGCAGACCCAATGCAGGAAATTTGTCATGACTTTTTGGATGTACAGGAGAGCCTTCGGGCTGACGTGGGGGTTAGGGCCTAAAATGCTTGCATGGCTCTACTCTGCTGTCTTAAAACCCAGGCTCCTACATGCGGCCGTGGTCTGGTGGCCACGAACGAAATATAAAACAATGCAGGACAGGCTGCGAAGATTACAAACGCTAGCATTTAGGGGTTTGACTGGAGCAATGAGGACTGCGCCTACAGCGGCGATAGGATTCATGCTCTGTGAAGAAACCCTACATGTTGCGATAACCGCCAGAGCGGCTCATGCGATGGCCCGCCTGACAAGAGCAAATAGATGGACTCCGGGGACTAAACACACTAGACTCCCGAGTGATATCAGTACACTGCCGATTCTACAGATGAGGCAAGATAAAATAACAAAACGCTTCAACTTTGCCAGAGCTTTCCGCGTCTGTATCCCAAGTAGGGATCTGTGGAAAGAAAACGGTAACCCGCTCCTCCAGGGGGAAATCTGGTATACGGATGGCTCCAGGGGAGAGGGAGGGTCAGGAGCAGGAATTTATGACAGTAAGAGAGGGAAAGGGATAGGGATCACACTTGGGCGACATGCTACTGTCTTTCAAGCGGAGGTCCTGGCCGTCCTTCGCTGTGCTGAAATACTAATAGAGGAAAACGCTGCTGGCAGACAGATCACGTTCTGTTCGGATAGCCAAGCGACA
This sequence comes from Andricus quercusramuli, assembly GCA_932178445.1. Taxonomy (NCBI): domain Eukaryota; kingdom Metazoa; phylum Arthropoda; class Insecta; order Hymenoptera; family Cynipidae; genus Andricus; species Andricus quercusramuli. The sequence goes on from CAKNXH010012028.1 coordinate 7,343, forward strand.
CTAACTGCAATCAGGAAACCAGACATAACATCAGAACTGGTTTGGGAATGCAAAAAGGCATTAAATCAACTTGCAGAAAGAAACAAAGTTGCTCTTATATGGGTCCCTGGCCACACAGGGATCAAGGGCAACGAAAAGGCGGACCAATTGGCAAAGTGCGGCGCAGCGGGCGAATTCGTAGGACCGGAACCGGTACTGGGAATAGCGTCTTGCAGTGTCGGGATGGCTATTAAAAACTGAATCCGAACAAAACACAGGGAATACTGGGAACAAACCAGGGGTTGTCGTCAGGCGAAATCCATCGTGGAGTATACCTATAGGATGGACAGAGCCAGGGAAATCCTGAGTTTACCCAAGAAAGACATAAGGACAGTGGTACGGACCCTGACAGGGCACAATCACTTGAACTATCATATGCACAAAATGGGGTATAGCCCCACGACAGAGTGCAGGAGGTGCGGCAGGGATGACGAAACATCCCTGCATATATTATGCCAGTGCCCGGCATTAGCTAGGCTCAGGCAACAGACCCTCGGTGTCCATTTTATGGAAACAGAGGAAATCGAAACGCGATCGGTGGTCGACATACTAGGCTTCGTCAAGAGGTATGGGGTCAACTGCTGAGAGTGCCAGGGGAGTTCTCTAATGGATTCCCCGCCCGCATTAAACCTAACCTAACCTAACCTAAGTTCGCCACTGAACAGACCAGAAGATAATTCGAAATCTTGAAATATTCCAGCATCGTTTGTACTTCTAAATTCCCCAATCTTCACTAAACTGAATTTATATTCATGATCACAAATAGCCATTAACACGATACTGTAAGTCTTTTTATAATTAAAGAAGAGACTTCCTAAGTTTAGTGGAGCTCTAATTGTAATATATTTACTGCCAACAGCACCTCCACAATTTGGTAAATTCCAGTTTCGTTCAAATCCTTCACAATAGCGTAACCAATCTTCGCGAGTTGGAGGTTTCAGGTACTTATTAGCCAAAACTTTTATTATTGCAATGCACGTTTCTGCGATGATTTTTCTTACAGTTGACTCCCCAACGCGAAACGAAGAAGTGAGCGTAAAGGTGTCACATCCGGAAGCCAAAAATCTATACATTATATAGAGAGCAATTTTAAAATACAGTAAAATTCAATTCTAAATATACGATTAACCAAATCCATTTCAAATCAGGCACTTGAAATAGCAGAATCTCACGGGGATGAAGTATGTTGTTTTTTAGAATAAATTAAGTGATACGAATTTTTCCGATTTACTAAAGAAAATTTGAAAAAGGTGTAAAATTAAGAAAATAGCGGCGATTTTTCTGAAAAAAATAAAAGTCGATTTTCTCAAAAAACCGACCTTCAAATTTTTTGCCAATTTTGCTTTGAATTTGTACTTTGATAAGGAAGATATCTTGTGAGTTTGATGCTTGCTTAATACCCTTTTGTTTTAGTTTACAATTTGAAACTTTAAAATTTGAAATTTTTTAATTAGGAAAAATAACATTTGCTTAATATTTAGAAATTTTTTACTGTTCATTTGAAATCAGTAATTGTAAATCAAATATTCAAAATTAAACAAAAAAGCTAAACTTTGAACGTTATAATTTTGATTGTTCTATTTCAAAAAATGCAATTTGCAAGTGAAATTGTTGAATTTTGATGTATAATAAATATTGAACACCTATTATTATTATTCCTAGAAAAAATTCAAGCAAGTTGAATTAAGTTTCAGTTAAAAATTTGAAATGATTTCGAATAATTTAAACGAAGTGTCTACTTACACCGACAAAATTTGGCTATTCGTACCGAAATTTCGGTGTGAATAGCCCACGGCCTAATTGAAAACAAAATATAGATTTGTGCAGGTTTCGAACAAAAAATCAAGAAGATTTTTAAGAATTGTGAAAGGCTTCAAAAGAATAAAAAACATTTTCTTAAGATTCTTAGGGAAATTGGGAATGACTTTTTATTTTGAAAAATTAATTTTAAGAGAATATTTAAAAAGATTTTAAAAGATTTCTCAAATTGTCAAAAATGAATCTGGAAGATTTTAAGTAAATATTTTTAATTTTGCAGGATTTAAACGAAATTTAGGAATAATTCGAATCATTTTGAAAGAAGTTTAAGAGGTCTGAAAAAATTAAAAAATTAATTCATTATTTGAAAAAAATGTAAGACAACGTGTAGATGTTTCAAGATTTTGAAATAAAAATTTGAAGCTTTTCAAGAATTTTTAAACCATTTCAAATAAAAATATTTTAACTTCTGATTTAAGAAGTGTTCAGTTTATAACAAAAGTTTAATCGTTCAATTTTGAATATTTCTAGCTTAAAATTGCTTAAAATGACCCTGATTTTAAACTTTTCAAGTTTAAAAAAGTGAACCAAAAATATAAATTGTAAACAAATTTAATTAATTTTAATGAATTCATTTAAAAATTTGGTTTTCGGCATAACTATTTTATTGAAATTTAGCTGAAGATTTAAGACGAAAAGGGAATCTTCATTATACTTGTTTTTAAATTGAACATAAACTAAAGTTATTTCAAGCTAAGAAATAAACGTTGTTAAAAGTGATTTATAATATATATTAGGGTGTCCAGAAAAAAAAACACTTTTGGTTTTCTCAGGAGTGAAGGGCAAATAATGGTAGTTTATGCAATTGTAGAAGCCAGTTTTTTTTTCTTTAAGTTTAAACAATATTAAGAGGTGGCCCATCATCTTTGAAAGTTGTCATTGCAAAAGCTGACAATTTCGGTAAGTGAAGAGTCGATCGTAAAAGTGCAACCCCAGCTCTTTCCACCGATGTGACTTTATAGCAGGATTAGTTAGAGTCCCCTGAATTATTATTATCCACTTTTCTGAAAAAGGGAAATATGACTAAGAAAAACTTGCTGAGAATGGGACTGCTTTATGAGTTTTATGTTTGCTTCAAAATTTATCTTCTCCAGTTGATAATTCAAATATTTGGTTTAAAATTCCTTCATTTTATTGGAAATCCACATTTTGAAAGAGAATATTCCATTTTCCTGGTGACTACTTCATCTTTTTGGTTTAAATTCCCTGAAAAATTCCACTATTTGGTTGAAACGTTTAAAATTGATATTTTGGATTTAAAATTAATTTTTTCTTATTTACAATTATTTTTTTGAGTAGGTAACTGTTTCA
>CAKNXH010012238.1:0-10151 GCA_932178445.1 Andricus quercusramuli
ATTTAAAATTAATTTTTTAGCTTAAAATTCAGCTATTCTATTTTTATAAAGAAACTTCTACTATTTGGTTAAACATTTATTTTACTTGGTTGAAGATTCAACATTTTAGTTAAAAATTCAATTCTTTGGTTCAAAATTCACTTATTTTGTTGAAAATTCAATTATTTTGGTATAAAATTCATATTTTTTGTTGTAAATTCAACTTTTTTGTAAAAAATCTTCTTTTTGTCTTGAAAACTAAGCATTTCGGATGAGATTTTTTTTCTTTATAGACTGAAAAAATTTTCTTGGTTGAAAACAACTATTCTATTGAAAATTCCTCTTTTTGCTATGAAAATGAGTGTCTTGGTTAAAAATTATTCTTTTTGGTTGAAAATTCATTTCTATGGTTCAAAATTATTTTTTTATTGAAAATTAATTTTTTCAGCTGAAAATTTAACTATTATTTTTTTATAAAAAATTTTTCCATTATTTGGTTGAAAATGTATTTTGTTGGGTTGAAGATTCATCATTTTAGTTGAAAATTCATTTCTTCGGTTCAAAAGTCACTTATTTTGTTCATAATTCGTCTTCTTTAGTTGACAATTCAATTATTTTGTTGGAGAATTCATATTTTCTGGTTTTACATTCAACTTTTTTTTTTAATTTCTTCTTTATGACTTAAAGAATCAAGAATTTTAGAATAGATTTTTTTTCTCTATTAATTAAAAAATATTTCTTGGTTGCAAATTAAACTCTTTTGTTGAAAATCCGTATTTTTTTGTTCAATTTCACAGGTTTTTATTGAAAATAAGTGTTTTGGTTAAGGATTGGAATAATTTGTTGAAAAATCATACTTTTTGGTTTAATTCAGCTTTTTCTACTGAAAATTAAAATACTTTTTGGTAGAAATATCAACTATTATACTTTTCGTTAAGAATTTATTTTGTTTTATCAAATATTCATCACTTTGGTTGAAAATTTAACTATTTTGTTAAATAGTACCTCTTGCTTTGTTGAAAATTAATTATTTTAACTGAAAATGTAGTTCTTTTTTTTAATTGATCTTTTTGAGATAAAATTTCGTCCATTTGGTTGAAAATTCATATATTTTAGGTATGTCTTACGTAAATTATGGATTACCTTTATAAAATTCTGTATGAATGTTGTCACTCAAATTGTTAAAAATATATTTAGAAACAAACAATTTTTTTCAATTAACATTATTGATATTTTAGTTATAAAGTTGTTTTTTATACCTAAAAAAAAAATTTTGAACGGTCGCGGAAAATAAAAATTTAGTCAGGAAAAAATCAGGGAATTTCGAAATTCGGATTTTGAATTTGAATTTTGAAATATTTGATTAATTTAATTCTTTTATCAAAAAAATGACATTAATTGTGAAATTATTGATTAAATTAAATTCTGTTTAAATAAAAATATTTTCAATCGAATAACATTCAAAGTAATCACACAGGTTTATCCAATGAAAACTCACGAAATTTCCGATAAGAAAAATAAATAAACTGCCTTCAAAAGTGTTATGAATTTTTTGTTGTGCAATTATGTTTGATAAACTTTTTATTTCCTCACTTACCGCACTTTTGGCCGCAAAGGTATGAGATTTCGTAATGAATTATCATATCGCGATGCTCCACGACCTGGGACATATTTTATCGTTTGTCTTGGAGTTTGCTGCGTTTGTGGAGTAGAATCTGTGTGCCTGTAAACAAAATTCAAGTTCAAACCAACGACATGAATCTCTATAATGGATAATTTATTTAAAATTAAATTAATTTGAAAAACGAACCTTTGATCAAGCATTTTCTCACTTTCAATCTCATTCTCTTCGATGTTTCCATTGTCAGGCATATTTTATTCATCCGATGTTATAGTCAAAAAATAAATGCTTCTTTTCTATATGAAACTGGAACCATTGACCATTCTGAAATGTTTAAAACTTTTGTTCCATATCATTCTGATTACAGCATGTCTACTAAAATCCTGGAAAAAAATTCCCTGGCAATTTCAGACTTTTTTCAGGTACTTCTAGATTTTTCCTGGTATAATTTTTCAATATTTAATTATTCAGTTATTAACTATTCAAATATATCAACATTCAACTGTTTAGTTAAAAATGAACTTTTTCGTTGAAGATTCGTTTTTTTTGTGTAAAAATTAAACTGTTTGGTAGAAATTTTAGCAGTTTGTTAGAAAATGCAACTATTTGGATGGAAATTCATGTGTTTTGTTGAAAATACACTTTATTCTTGAAAATTCATATTGTCGGGTTGAAATCTCAACTGTTGTGTAGAAAATTCGTCATTTAGAATTAAAATTTAATTAGTTTGTTAGAAAATTTAACTATTTTTGTTTGAATACAAACCTTTTTGTTGAAAATTCATAATTAAGAATTGAAAATTTAATTTTTTCTAAAAAAAATCGTCTGTTTAGCTTAAAAATTTAACAATTTACTAGAAAATTAAACTAGGTAGGTCAACATTCAACTGTTAGGTTGAAAATGAACTTTTTTGGCGAAGATTCATATTTTCGGGCTAAAGACTCAACTGTTTTGTAGAATATTCATCTTTTTAGATTAAAATTTTAACAGTTTGTTTGAAAATTCAACTGTTTTGTAGAAAATTCGTCTTTTTGGATTGAAATTTCAACAGTATTTTAGAAAATCTAATTATTTGGGTAAACATTCATCTGTTAGGTCAAAAATGAATATTTTTGTTGACAAATCGTATTTTAGAGTTGGAAATTCAACTGATTATTACAAAATTCGTATTTTTTGGATTGAAATGTGAACAGTTTGTTAGAAAATTTTAACATTTTGGTTTGAAAATAAACTGTTTTGTTGAGAATTTATATTTTCGAATTGGAAAATTCAATTGTTTTCTAGAAAAATCATCTCTTTAGCTTGAAAATTCAACAATTTACTAGAAAAATAAACTATGTAGGTACAAATTCAACTGATAAGTTGGAAATGAACTTATTTTGTTGAAAATTCACATATTCGGGATCAAAATTCTACTGTTTTGTAGAAAATTCGACTTTTTGGATTAAAATTCCAACAGTTTGTTAGAAAATTTAACTATTTCGGTTTGAAAATAGACTTTTTTGTTGAAAATTCATCATTCTAAATTGAAAATTCAATTCTTTCTAGAAAAATCATCTCTTTAGCTTGAAAATTCAACAATTTACTAGAAAAATAAACCATGTAGGTGAAAATTCAACTGTTAGGTTGAAAATGAACTTTTTTTTGTTGAAAATTCATATTTTCGGGCAAAAAATTCAACTGTTTTGAAGAAAATTCGTCTTTTTAGATTGAAATTTTAACAGTTTGTATAAAAATTCAACCTTTTTGTAGAAAATTCGTCTTTTTGGATTGAAATTTTAACAGTTTGTTAGAAAATTCAGCTATTTCAGAAAACATTCAACTGTTAGGTCGAAAATGAACATTTTTTGTTGACAATTTAAATTTTTGGGTTGAAAATTCATCTCATTATTCAAAAATTCGCCTTTTTGGATTAAAATATGAATAGTTTGTTAGCGAATTTAACTATTTTCGTTTGAAAATAAACTGTTTTGTTGAAAAATCATATTTTTGAATTGAATAATTCAATTATTTTCTAGAAAAATCATCTCTTTAGCTTAAAAATTCAACAATTTACTAGAAAATTAAACTACATATGTAAAAATTCAACTGTTAGCTTGGAAATTTATATTTTCGGGTTGAAAATTCAACTGATTAGTAGAAAATTCGTCTTTTTGAATTGAAATTTGAACTTAAAAATCCTTCTTAGCTGAAAATTCAACTCTTTTCTTAAAAATTCGTATTTTTTGTTGCAAAATTCATCTCTTTTCGTAGAAAATTAATCTGTTTTTGTTGAACATTCTATTATTTGGTTGGAAATAACCTTTTTTTAAAAAAATACTATTTTCGGGTTAAAAATTCAAATATTTTCCTGAAGATTCAACAGCTTGGTTGAAAACAAACAATTTTCTTGAAAATTTGTCTTTTTTTAATTTGAAAACTTGCAATATCAACCATTAAATTTTTTACTGAGAATTCATCTTTTGGTTGAGAATTGAACTATTTTGTTAAAAATCGTTTTTTGTTGGTTGAATTTAACTATTTCTGATTTAAAATTTCGATCTTTTTTATTTGAAATTTGAAATGTTAAATAAAAAATGTAGAAAACATTCAATTTACAACAAAATACATGAATTTTAAACAATCAGTTAAATTTTGAGTTAAAAAACATAAATATAAAGATAAATTCTGAATGAAAAATATGATAATTGATATTTCAATCAAAAATAATTTTAATTTTAAATTAAAAATAGTTGATTTCAACAACAAAAAATGAATTTTCTATAAAAAATGAAGAATATTCATCAAAATACATGGATTTTAAACTCAGAACGAGAAATTGTCAACCAAATAGTTGAATTTTCAACAACACTTCAACTACAAAAATTGTAAACAAAATTCTTAAATTTTCGACAAAAAAAAGATTTTTAGCAGAAGAGTAAAACTTAAACCAAACAGTTCAAGTTCGAATTGAAAGAGAAACATTTTCAAAAAATTGAGTAGTTCAATTTTCAGTGAAAAAAAGAATGTTTACTGATAAAAAAAAAAGACAAATTTGCATCAAAATAAAATATAAATTTTTAACGAAAGAAATGAATTTTCAACTAAAATGATGAATCGTCAACGAAAAAAATTATTTTTTTTTAACAAAGTAGTTCAACTTTCAACTAAAAAAGACTCTTCAATTAAGAGAGAATACATTTTTACCAAATTGTTGAATTGCGAAGATAAAACGGTGAATTTTGATACAATACAGTTGAATTTTCTACAAAAAAAATTGAACCAAAAAACAAAACAAAAATAAAATTAATTTTGAAAACAAAAATTTTGAGCCGAATAGAATGATTTTCTAACCAAATAATCAAATTTTCAACCAAATAATTAAATTTTCATACAAAAAAGATGTATTATGAACCAAAAATGTATGAATTTTTCAACTTAAATTATGAATCTTCAACTGGAATAGACGAATTTTGCGTTGAATAAATTAATTTTTAATCCCCCAAAAAAATATTTACCTCTGAAGATTAAGTATTTCTAAAAATATAATTTTTTCTTTTTACCTTAAATTTTTAATCTACCAAAGATATAAATTATAATGTAAAATAATGAATCTTAAACCAAAAAATTAAATCTTCAACCAAACATTTGGATTTTCTTCCAAAAAAGACAAACTCTCAACAAATCACATGAATTTTCAACAACAAAAAAAATAAATTTTCAAAAAAAACTAGAATGGTTAATATGTAAAAATATACATTTTTAAACAACAAAAAGACACCAGTTTTCAAGAAAATAGTTAAATTTTAAACAAAAGAAATGAACTTTAACCCAAAAATAGAATAGTTAAATTTTTATTTAGAAAATTTTTGTTCAATAATATAAAATAAATTTTCAACAAAATAGTTCAATTTTCTGTTAAAAAAAAACGAATTATTTACTAAAATGATGAAGCTTTTAACAAAAGAAACAACATTTTCAACTTGAAATAGATCAGTTAAATTTTGAGTAAAAAAATAATCTTCAAACAGTTAAAATGTTTCTTAGAAATCTTAAACAGTTCAATTTTCAACCAAAGAGATAAAATTTCAACCAAAATCATTCATTTGCTACCAAAAAAGATAAATTTTTAGCAAAATACGTACATTTTCAACCAAACAATAGAATTTTTTAAGGAATTTTCAACCAAATGATTGATTTAAGGAATTAAACAATATTTAAAGTATTTTATTAAAACTCTAGGGATTTAAAAAAAAATTTCGGGATTTAAAGGGTTTTTTGTTAGAGATTTTTAATGAATAAGTTTAATTTAATTTATGTATACGATTTCTAGTCTAGTCTACACGAAAAATGCAACTTAAAAAAAGTTCATTAGTTTACGATGCTTGGAATGCATTATTAAATAATAGCCCATGAACTGATAAAAATAGACAAATGATTTTTTCCATTTCATCCTTCAGAAAAAAATGCAATCAAATAAAGATTCATTATTAACCTCTTATCAGAAATGTAAATCACATTAATTTTACTCTCGGAAATAATTGATATGTAATAGTTAATAATTCCACGCACAAGAATTAATTTTCAATCAAAAACAGTTGAATTAAATTTAAAAAAAAGATTTTTTAACAAATTAGTTGAATTCTCAAATACAACAGACTAACTTTGCAAACCAAAAAGAAGAACTTTCAACCAAGAAAGATTTTCAGCCAATAAAGAAATAAAAGTTAATCCTAAATGTTGAATTTTTAAGCGAGAAATACGAATTTTCTGCCAAGCAGTTGAGTTTTCAACCTAAAAATATAAATTATTAACAAAAAAGTTAAATTACCAACACAAAAATATGAATTTTCTACCACAATTATTGAATTTTCACCCCAAAAAGACGAGTTTCCAACCAAATAAATGAATATTCAACCATAAATATGAATTTTTAACAAAATAGTTAGGTTTACAACCAAAGAAATGAAGTTTTAACTAAAATGATGAATCATCAACCAAAAAAGTGAATTTTTAACCAAATATTTGGATTTTTAATTCAAAAGATACATTTTCTACCAAAATAGTGAAAATGTTAGAAAAAAATTAAGTCAAAAATTAATTTTCAACCAAATAAAAGATAATTGAATTTTCAATCTAAGTGATGAATTTTCTATAAAAATGCTAATTTTCAACCAAATACTCGCATTGTTAAGTAAAATGATGAATCCTCAACAACAAAAATTAAATTTTAAGCAAATAGTTCAATTTTCTCCTTGAATAGTTGAATTTTTAACCGAAAAGAATGAATTCAGAACTGAATAGAAAGATTTTCTAACAAATTAATGATAAATCCTCACGCAATGAAATGATTTTTTAACAAAATAGTTGAACGGACAGAAATAGAAAACATAATTTTCATCTCTGACTGTACTTTATCCTTCAGAAAAAAATTCAATAAACCAATTATGCATTCTTAACCACTTATCTTAAGTATAAATCATATTAATTTCACTCTCATATTTAATTTGACATACCTTTCTGAGTTTTGACAATTGAGTCCAAATGATATACATTGTTTACAAAATACAGCTGTTTATGAATTAGTTGAATCCTCAACCAAAACAGACTAATTTTCAAACCAAAAAGTGCATTTTTAAGCAAATATTTGGATTTTGAGCTCAAAAGATGAATTTTTTACCAAAAAAAGATACATTTTCACCAAAAATAAAATAGTTAAAATGTTAGGAAAATAGATTTTCAACACGAAAACAAAAATTTTCAATAAGAAAAAAAATAAATGAATCTATAAACTAAAGAATGAATTTTTTACTAGAGAGTGGTGTTTTCAACCCAAAATGTGAATTCTCTGCACAAAAAAAATTCAGAAAATTTTCAAGTTTCAAACTAAAAAAGATACATTTTTAACAAAGAATGCAATAGTAAAAATGCTAGAAAAATAAGCTTTCCACCAATAAAAAAAAAGAATTTTCAACCAAATAGTTAAATTTACAATCAAAGAAATTAATTTTCAACTAAAAATAGAATAGTTACATTTTCAGTAAAAAAATAAATTTGCAATCAAATAAAATAAATCTCCAATTAAATAATTGAATTTCTGTTATAGAAATAAATTTTTAACAAAATATTTAAATTTTCAACCAAAGAAATACATTCTTAACTAAAATGATTAATCTTCAACGGAAAAATTGAATTTTTGACCAAATATTTGGATTGTGAATTATTAAGATGAATTATCCAACAAAAAAGACAAACTTTCAACAAAATACATGCATTTTTAACAACAACAAAAACACGAATTTCAACAAAATAGTTAAATTTTCAATAAAAAAATCAATTGTTAACCAAAAATAGAATAGTTAAATTTCTAGTAAATAATCAATGTCCAATAAAATAAAATGAATTTTCAAATAAAGCTATGAATCTTCGACCAAAAAAATTAATTTTTAACCAGATAGTTGAATTTTTAACTAAAATTGTGAATCCTCGACCAATAAAATGAATTTTTAACCAAATAGTTGAATTTTAAACCAGAAAGATTAATTTGTAACAAAATACCTCCATTTTTAACCAAATATTTCATTTTTTAAGGAAGTTTCCACCTAATAGTAACATTTTCAACCAACAAAATCAATTTTTAACCAAGAAGATTAATATTAATAGGAAAGTTAAATTTCAGTGAATACAATTTTCAACCAAATAAAATAAATTCTCAACTGAAATGGCGAACCTTCAACCAAAAAAATTATTTTTTAACTAAAAAAGATCAATGTTTTAACCAAAAATAGAATAGTAAAATGTTAGAAAAATAAATTTCCAACCAAAAATATAATAGTTGAATTCTTAGCAAAAAATTTATTTTCAACAAAATAAAAAATTTTTCAGTTAAAGAAATCAATTTTTAATTACAATGATGACTCCTCAAAATAAAAATGGAATTTTAAACTAAACAACCAAATAAAAAAAAATCAGTTAAGGAAATCAATTTTGAATTAAAACGATAACTCCTTAACAAAAAAAAATGAATTTTTAACTGAATGGTTCAACATTGAACTGAATAGAAAAGAACGATTTTCTAAAAAAATAAGAACCATTTTCAACGAAATAAACAAAATTTCTACAAAGAAGAGGAATTTTCAATAAAATACAACAATTTTCATCCAAATACTTCAATTCTCAACTATAACAGATTAATTTTCAACCAAACAGTTGCATTTTTTATCGAAAAAATTGTTTTTCTACCAAAAAAAGAGGAATTAAAAATAATACAAAAATGTTGTAATAAACAGTTGAATTTTCAACAAATAAGTTGATTTTCAACTAAATAAAACAATTTTTCAGTTGAAGAAATCAATTTCTAATTAAAATGATGACTACTCAACCAAAAAATGGATGTTTAACTAAATGGTTGAATTTTGAACAAAATAGAATAGAATGATTTTCTAAAAAAAAAAAATTTCCAACCAAGCAAAAAAAAATGTTTACAAAAAAGAGGAATTTTCAACAAAATACAATAATTTTCAACCAAATACTTGAATTCTCAACTAAAACAGATACATTTTCAACCGAAAATAAAATAGTCAAAATGTCAGAAAAATATATTTTCAAACAAATAAAAACAAGCATTTTCTACAAATAGTTAAATTTCCAACCAAAGAAATGAACTTTTAATCAAAAATAGAAAAGTTAAATTTCAGTAAATACGAATTCTTAAGCAAATTAAATAAAATAAATTTTCAACTGAAATGATGAAAATCCAACAAAAAAAAATATTTTTTAACCAGTTAGTTTAATTTTCAACCCAAGGATGAATGTTCGATTAAAAAGGATAAATGTTTTAACCAAAAAATAAATTTTCAACCCAAAATATAATAGTTGAATTCTTATTAACAAAATTTATATGCAACCAAATAAAACAATTTTTCAGTTAAAGAAATCAATTTATAATTAAAATGACTCCTAAATGAAAAAATGAATTTTTAATTAAAGGGTTGAATTTCGAACCAAATAGAATGATTTTCTAAAAAAAAAAACAATTTTCAACAAAGTAAAAAAATGTTTAACAAAAGAATGGAATTCTTAACCAGAAATAATTAGAAAAATACATTATCAAACAAGAAAAAACACGAATTTTCAACAAAATAATTATATTTTCAGTAAAAAATTAATTTTGAACCCAATAAAATAAATTCTTAACTAAAATGCTGAATCTTCAACGAAAAAAATGAATATTTAACCAGATAGTTGAATTTTTAATCCATAAGATGATATTTCTACCAAGAAAGACTAATCTTCAACAAAACAGTTAAATTTTCAGTTAAAGAAATAAATTTTAACTAGAATTATGAATCCTCGACCAACAAAATTAATTTTTAACCAAATGTTTGAATTTTCAACACAAAAACATTAATTTGTAACAAACTACATGAATTTTCAGCCAAATATTTCATTTTTTAAAGGAACTTTCCACCTAATATAGTTACATTTCGAACCAAAGAAATCAATTTGTAACCAAGAAGATTAACATTCGATGCTAGGAAAGGTCAGTTAATGAACGGAAGAAAATAGGAAA
>CAKNXH010012260.1:0-11753 GCA_932178445.1 Andricus quercusramuli
GCTCGTTTTTCCTGGCTCCAGCATTTTCGTGGCACTAAGTTCGGAAGGTACTCTTTCATCCATCGACTCCAAAACATATCCGCCAGTCGTTGACTAATTCTCCATTGTCGTTTCAAATTAAGATCTGCGTCCGAGAATTTCCCTGGTACAGGGGCACCGGATGATGATCCGATTAGAAAATGATTCGGCGTTATGCTTTCCTATGCTTTCCTGATCTTGATGACTAACAGACACATGAGTTAGTGGACGACTGTTAACTATATGTTCGGCTTCGGTTAGTAAAGTCGATTCGCGGCTTCGGTCAGCAGCGCTTCACGATCGATTTCCTGCATCGCTTGTCTTAATTCCTTATTGGCGGCACAAAAATTAGTACCATTATCCGAATATATTTCTGTCGGGCTTCCTCTTCGATTTATCATCCTTCTCAAAGCTAGAATGACTGAGCTGACGTCAAGGGATGCAGCTAATTCTAAGTGGACGGCTCGGGTTGTGAGGCATGTAAACAATGCTCCCCATCGTTTTTCGTGACGCCGTCCGATTGTCACATGCATTGGTCCAAAACAGTCGAGTTCACAGAAAGTGAAGGGCCGCTGATGGTGCCCGAGTCTCGCAGCGGGTAGATCAGGCATCCTGGGTGGTTGTGCTGCTGCTCGATTGATGCGACATATCGTGCATTTTGTAACTACGGCTCGAACTGAGGGCCGGATTTTTATAATCCAATAATTCTGTTTCAGTTCATTCACGACCGTCTCGGGTGTTTCATGTCCCACCCTGCGATGATAATGTTGAATCAGCAATTTCGTGTATGAGTATTTTCCGTCTAGAATTATTGGACATTTGACTGAATCGGGAACACCTATTGCTGCCGATATTCTCCCTTGTACCCTCAAAATTCCATCTCTTAGAATCGGCGTTAGGTGATGTAAGCGAGAGTCTTTGGGTAGTGGCCGGTTTCCGTGAGGGCTCGTATTTCGCGCTCAAAACATTCTTGTGCGCTCTTTTCAACCATAAATCGTGAGCTTTAGTAATGTATTCTGCAGTTGGTTTACCCTCTGCTTTTTTTAACCATTTATCCGCTGCGAGTAATACCCATGCAGTACTGCGCATTAAGCGAATCCAAATTGAGAAGCGATTGATGTCTGGCAGATCAATTATTTGTATTTTTCCAACAAATCCTATGAAGTCTTTCTTCCTTTCTTCCGGTGTGTTGAGATCGATATGATTTTCCAAACTAGGCCATTGAGACTTATCATTAAGCAAGAAAGCAGGTCCTTTTACCCATTTGTCCACGTTTTCTTTGGAGGTTCCGAGTTGTTTGTTCCGTGTCGCATAGTCTGCTGGATTCTGTTTTGATGTTACCCATCTCCACTCATCTGGAATTGTTAGTTCATCGATTTCTCCTAATCGGTGTGCGACGAATACTTGATAATTTCGCGGGTCTGATTTAATCCAGGATAATACTGTACGGGAGTCAGTCCAAAATGTTCGCTTGTTTACTTTAAAATATTGTTTTAGCGAGTCTGCTTCCTATCACTGCCCCTTGTATCTCTATGCGTGGGACGGATAGGGGTTTTAATGGGGCTACTCTAGCTTTTCCACTAATAAACCTGATTTCTGGGGTTTTATTCGAATTGAGGATTAGCCAGTATGCGACGGTGGAATATGCATCTACGCTTGCATCGCAGAAAACATGCAGTTCTATCCAAATATGTGGTTGACTAAAGTATGAGCGAGTAGTACTATAATGCTCAAGTTCTGTCAGTTGCTCGGTCCACTCTTTCCACTTGGTAAATTCCTGGTCTCTCACTAGCTTATCCCACCCAATACCGCTACGCCAGATGTCTTGAAGAAGTAGCTTTCCCTTTATTGTGAAGGGTAGAAGAAAGCCCAAAGGATCGAAGATAGTCATTATAACTTGTAATACTTCACGCTTTTTTGATCGCTTAATACCCGAGGATGTTTCTTTAGGAATTTTATTGAAGCTTAAATCGAAAGTAAACGAATCCTTCTCCGGAACCCATTTAATACCCAAGGTTCTCTCTTCTGTAGGATGGTCTAAGTCTAGGTTGATCGAGTCTTTTGCGAGTACTTCCTGTGGTAGAGAACACAGTACTTCCGGGCGGTTGCTTGTCCAACCCCGTAGTTCAAAACCTCCTTGAGTGTGTATCTCAGATATTTCCTTTATTCGTTGCGTTCCTTCTTCTACAGTCCAGACGCTATCTAGATAGTCATCTACATAGTGTTTACGAGTAACAGCTTTCACGGCCAATGGGTACTTTTCTTTGAAATCTTCCGCATTTCGATTTTTAATGTATTGGGCTGTTGAAGAGGATGAAGTAGCGCCAAATATCATTGAAGTCATCTTGTAAGTTTCTGGTTCCAAACTCCGATTGTTCCCTCGCCATAAGTATTGTTGGGCACACTGGTCTTCTTCCCTTATTTTGATCTGGAGAAACATTTCTCGAATGTCTGCCTTGAGGGCTACGCTACCTTGACGAAATCGCATAAGTACTCCCGGAAGCGAAGCCGTCCAGTCTGGTCCTGTTAACAATTTATCGTTGAGACAAGTTCCATTCACACGATCCGCTTCATCGAATATTGGACGCAGTTTATCTGGCTTGTTTGGGTTAACGACACCGAAATGCGGTAGATATCATGTTCGTGGGTTTTCGTCCACTGGATTTGCTACTTTCTCCGAGTATCCACTCTCAAGTAAATGCTCCATTTGTTGACAGTATCTCTTCGCGTAAACAGGATCCTTGTCCATCTTTTGTTCTAGTATTCGCAACATATTGAGCACATTCTTTCGATTTTTTGGTAGTACTACGTGATCGTCCTTCCACAGTAGTCCGACTTCCCAACAATTTCCTATTCGATGGGCTGTTGTTGATAAGATATCTTCTGCTCGTCTTTCATTCGCATTTTTTCTGGTGTGGATGGATATACCTATTGATTCAAGGCTGAAATGTTCTTTGACGAGATTATGAAGGTTGAGGCTGTCTGGATTTTCCCAATTTGAGCCCATGTTCTGATTTAGTTCACGACCATGGAAAATCATGACGCGATCACGTGCATGCTGGATTTGTTTAGCGTGCATATTTCCATGTGTGACCCATCCCAGTTTTGTCAGTGATGCTACGGGCTCATTTATAGATGATGCGCGTACCTCCTCTGCTATGATTAATGGCCAATTATCTTGACCAATTAAAATTTTCGGTTGAGCGTTCGTATAAAATGTAAAGTTTATAACACTGAGGTGCTCGTAAGGTTTTACATCAGATTCATGAAGTGATTGATTTGGCAATCATAAGTCTTTAAGGGTTCGTGCCTTCCTTATGTCAAAGATTTTACCGTCCCTTCAATTACTGATAAAAAAGTTGACACGTTTGCTTCGTGATTCTGTAGATTTCGTACCAAGGATTGCTTCTATTCTGAAGGTAGTATGAATTCCGTCCACTCCAATGTCTTTAATTAACCAGTGTCACTGTAGAGCCGTCATCTAAGAAGGCATACGAATCAACATGCTTCTTAGGGCCATGAATACCCTCTGGAATCATCTTTAACATTACTTGTCAAATCAAGGGATCCTTCCTACTGTTATCGCGTACGCGTGTGTTTTCCTTGGATCTTTCCTTTGTGTTGTTTCTGGTGTATTCTTGATTATGCAACAATTTGTGATGATCTCGTCCAAAATTAGCAGCTTTGCAAACCTCAGCGTTGCATTGGCTACGAAAATGTCCTCTCAATAGACACCTGAAACATACTCGCTTATCACTCGCCCACTTCCATTTCTCTCTATTCGGAAGTTGAAGGAATATTTTGCATTCAGTCACAGCGTGCTGATGATCATCGCAGTATCCGCATTGGTGACTGTGTGGGGAGTCGGGGTCGTAATAAATGTTTGCACTTGAGTCAGTTGCAGCCGCTTTTCCTCGACTTACCGACGAGTCCCATTTAGGCCGCTTATTTTGGTTCTGGCGAGAACCATCGTAGCGCTTGCCTCGGTCACGGTTAGTTCCCCGAAATGGTTCACCAATACTTCCCTCTCCAGAAGCCGGTTCCGCCTCGAAAAATAAAAATCTCAACAGACCAGTTAATCCCGGTTCATTTGTTTTTCCATCGGAGTGCGCGTATCTGTTATAACTTTGTACCATGGCGGGATGAATTTTTCCAACGACTTCTTTTAGTAAACCGGGACTATGCACATATCCAATATGACCTGCGGCCTCGAGAGCGGCCACGCAATTTCTCACTTTCGTGGCAAAATTAATTAAGTTGGAGCCTCCAGCTTCCAATCGTGGCATTTGTTTTATTTCTTGTACTATACTGTTAGCCACTATTGCAGGATTTCCAAAGCGCAGCTGCAAAATGTCCATAACCTCTTTAGCGCTCTTAGCAGTGATCATCAACGAAGCTACAGATTCCTTAGCTTCTCTCTTCAAGCTTTCGTATAGGCGCATTAGGTTTTCCTCTTCTGAAAATTTACCTTCTGTGGAGGAATGCTGGAAAGCACGCTTGAAACAGGGCCATTCGAGAATGTTCCCGCTGAAAGCTGGAAGTCCCTTTACGGCTATAGCTCGATTAATTAATTGTTCACTGATATCGTGCGTAGTCGCAGCTCTAATAGCTGCTAAAGACGTCCTGATAGCTGGTTCGAAACCGTGAGAATTCCTGGAACTCGGTCCCATTTCATTCTCGGGATTCAACTGGGAGTCTCCATGAGTGCGAATAGAGTGTGTCGCTTCTCCTCTGTCGGGGTGAGATGATAGAGTGCTGGATGTACGAATCCAACGTTGGACGTTATCCTCATTGTCAATTGTGCCTACAGTTTCTGAACGGGTGTCATATCTTTCCTCGTCTTCAAGGTCGGCCAGTTGACTTGCTAAACGGCTGTTGACCAATTCCAAATCGAGTTTTTCCAACTCTTGTGCCGTTCTTCGTCTAATCGTGATTCGTTCCTCTGCGGCTTGAAGCTCCAACTCTCTTTTTCGTTTTGATGAGCTACGAGCACTTACTGAGCTATGACTACGATGACTCACCTGCTGTGATTTGTGTGAAGAGGCACGTGGGCGGGCCGCCGCTCGACGTGACCCCCCCTCCTCTCCTGCATGCATGCTTTCATCCGAAAACGTCCTTGAATTGGAATGCTGTTGATGGCCCGAAGCATACAGTTTAGAGAACATGTAACATTGGTCAATTTACGGTTGGCATGGATCGCACGGAAAATGTGATTAATTTAATTCGATTCACGTGATTTATCCTTAATTGCAAACTCCATATGAAATTCTATTTTTGCACCCTGAAATTTAAATCGTCCCAAAAGAGATTATTTTTGATTGTAACTTTAGTAGATTTGTCGCAAATTAAACATCTTTCATGAATAATTTTGCGCTCATGAAAGTGGTAGTTTAAATTGCTTTTAATGGAGCCTGTTCAACAGCTCGCGTCCAATAACACAGACTGGATTGAGCGTTGGGAGGACATTAAAAGTAGCCCTTACCTCTCTATTTTGAAAAATTACCCTTAATGAAACCCTGGGAATTGGGAAAAGGTTACCGTTTGGATCAGTGTTCGTAACGATGCTTTTTAGGATACGCAAGTTTTGGAAGCGGAAGTAGTTAGCAGCTAAGAATTCACTTGATATGAAGTTTTCAGGAGATCTTGGTTCAACAAATGCCAAGGATTCAATGTAATTTATCGCGACCCCGTTGATGTCCATATATTAATCCATAAACTAACCAATAGTCAATTAAAAATTCGTAGAAATGGTGAGCTCACTCGAGCGCGAATAGGAGCTGCGAACGCTATTTCGCTAGATGTTCCGACTTTTGATTTTAGAACCCTAAATTGTTCCTACACCTTCTTAAATTCTAAGCATTCTTATTTTGTTTTCCTATACATATCCAGGAGCTCTTAAATGACAAAAAAATCGTTCAGTTCTTTCACTTGTTTTTGAATAAAGCTTCATTTGAACCCAGCTGCGTGCAATGTGGGACTTAAAATTCACTTGATTCTCCTAGTCCTTTATTTTATTCTTAACTTATCACGCGGTTGCAAATCACCAGGAAACTAATTGAGATTTTTGAAAGAAAAATTCTAAACAAATTTTGACTTATTGTTCAGTTAATTCCAATTTTGTCTCGTCAAAGTTCGACACTTACATGTCTGGCGGTCTAATTTCCAGGACTAAGCCTGGTTAAGAAGTCCACCATGACATGTCAGTAATCAATTTTGTTGACAAAATTGGAGAATTTAGAAAGTACCCGATTCCACAATGGGAGGACGGTTCACTTATTTCCCGCCTTTTTGGAGCGTCGATTTTCAATTTCCAGGTCTGATTCTGGTTGATAGAAAATCATTTGCTCCGGCAGGTTATAAGGAAACCTCCCCACGTCGTGAGATCGGGTAAGCCAGAATTGATTAAAAATAGTAAGCAGAACTAATAAAGAACGATGTGTAATTTTATTTGAAAACCTGGATATGTTCGCTGAGTCAGCGAATGTCGAGGTGAGGGTGCTCGCAAGCGTCGAGCTTGGTCCGTTTCCAGCTAGTCTGGCAGGATTTTGGAGAACTCAGTTCTCCAACCCGGTTTAATTGTAAGTGTCATTCATTCGCGCCATATCGAACGAGTGGTCCCCTGTATGCTTGGTCCCGCTTGTCTCCCTACTCCTGGGGGTCTGGTTGCGCACGCATTTATCGAGTTTCCCGCTTGTCGGCTGACATATATTTATTGACGAGCATTTCGTGTTCCTGTCCTTACTTTCCTGATCGCTGTCGCTTTTCTTCTTATCGTACGCAGCTGATGGCGCGAATGTATCTATGTTTCCCTAGTCAGCTGACTTATGTTTATTTTCTTCTATCAGCTGGCGCGGTGACGAGTTGAACCGTCTCAATGTCCCCCCAAATTAGGAAATTTTTTAATTTTTTAAATATTTGCTAATTTCCCATAGCGTGTAGACTATTGTAAACCTGGATTGCAGAGAGTTAATTTTAACGTTGTGAGATTGCAGCCGGTTGCTGTCTGTGAGCGTGACTAACTTATGCGTTGGATCAAGAATACATTTTTTATGGTATTAACTATTTTATACGTTGAAAAAAATTTTCTCTTGAGCGCGGATACCAATGCCCCCCCCCCCCCCCCAACAATTGTGTTCAAAGAAATTTTAATAATATTTGTATTTATTTTAAACTTTGTTTATTCAAATTTCATTAAGTTTTTATTTTATTTTTCGTATTAGTCCTTATGAATTTTGGGTCTCGCTACTTCAAATGCTCACGAATAACTAATTTGCAATTCATTTTCCCTTGGTCAGCTGGCTGCTGTTTTTGTTTTCTTTTTCTACTCAGCGTTTCCTTTTCTAATTTCGCATTAGTGGCTTCGTTCATATGATTTTTATCCTTATTTATTTTAACAGCGATTTCGCGCGGGCTTAGCCTATATACGTTTATTTTCTGTTTACAATTTTAATTTCTTAGTTTTCTAACCACGCTATTAGTTTCTTAATCTAGTGTCTCTTTTTGGTTGTATTTGTATCTTTTTGACTTTTTTTCACATCTGGTTCTTCTTCTTCTTTTGTTAATTTCTATTTGGCTCATTTTGCCTTTCCTATTTTAACCATATCTCAAATTTTTAGTTCATTTTGCCTTGCTTATTTTTCTAATCGTAACTAAGTTGATTTTGACTTTTTTTTGTCTTGCTTATTTTAGTTCCTATTATAAATTGTTTGGCTCATTTTGCCTTGCTTTTTTATTTACTAATTACCTAACTTCAACCTTATAGCGCTTTTCCTTATTCATTGAAGCTTAATCTTCTTTTCTATATCTTAATTATTTCATTTCATTTTTTTGTTTCTAGTAGGATAAGTTCGATCAAGTTTCGAAAGATATAATATTATATTTGAGGTTTTCCCATTTTTTTCTCTTACAATATTTAATTCGATCTTGAGTAAGGCAATGTCCTTTGTTTTCGTCTTAAACTCGAATCTCGATGATCATTTCCTGGACCAATATCCATAATACGGAAAGAACTCGTCTTTTCTTCATATTTCGGGTTGTTCCATGTTGTAAAGAAAGTCCGGTGGTCTTCCTTGGTGCTTTTCCCACGTTTTCACTTGGATTAGTAGATTTTAGGGTGGCTTAGCGGGGAGTTTCAGCCACTTTTTCCAAATCAATCTTTGTGTTTTTCCTCTCGAACACTTTTCAATGCCTCCTGATGGAGATTGCATATTCCATAGATGAATAGGCTGCGCATCTTTCGTTAGAGTAGATTTGTTTGTAAGAATAAATGGCTTCATTTTGTTTCTATTGATAATATTTGTTTCACTAAAATATAGGAAATTAGCTTCAATTAATTCATGATTTATAATTCCGGGCATCCTAAGCTTAGGAGTAAGATTTGCCATTTTTGTATATATTATTATATTGCTCCTCAGATCTCTTATAGAGTGAAGCTTTTCAATTTCGCCAATGACATCTATGCTGTCCAGAATTGCAGTCGAATTTCTGTTGAGTGTGAATATATTATCAATCAGATTTTTGGAAATATGCTTCCCAGAGCCATCTTTTCTATTTTTGTTTCTTCTAAACGTACGCATTGTTGATCTATTTTGAATAGTATATTGATTTATTTCTTTAATATTCATTTCTTCGAGCTGTGGGAGAAAGTTTGCATCCTCATTGTTGTTCTCTGAACTGTTCGCAAAGAATCTTGGTTTTGAAGAACTGCTTCCTTTGATGAACGAAATTGTTTTAGAAATGGTGGAAACGCTGCCATATTTTGTAGATTCGTGTTCAAAAGTACTGGCGACAGACATTTCACCTTCTTTTATTTCATCACAGGGAAATAATTTTTGAGAAGATAAATACGGAAAGCCTCTTAGAAACATTTGTACTGCATGCGTTTTCATTAAGAATATTATTTTCTCGCTTATTACTAATTCCCGTTTGTGTACAAAAGTTCGACCTGATTTTTCAGAATGTACGTTTTTATATTTTTGGATCAGTTTGTAGAACCTCTCCTTTTCGTCTATGTCCAGTACTGTGCATTGACCGATTTTTTCTCGGATTTCATTATCATTTAGATCGAATTTAAATTGAGCATTATCGCAATTTTCAGTATTATTAATTTCTTTTACAACATTCGGATTGGATTTTTCCGTTGCAAAGTATTTTTCTGAACATTCTAAATATTTCTATTTTTGAGGGTCTTCTTAATCAAACATTAATCTTATTCTGTTTGGGCTTTCTTCCCATAATTTTATTTTAATTGTTTTATCTTCATCTTTCAATTCTATCGTATTTCCATCGAAGTCTATTTTACTTCTTAATCTTTTCAACAAGTCAACTCCTATTATGCATTCTTTATTTAGTTTAGGTACAACTGAGAAAACGTATCTTCCTTCCCGATTGCTCATTTTGAAATTCGCATATACTTGATTTTTTAATCTTACTGGTCTTCCTCCAGTGGCTCCTACAATACACGTGCCTACTATTGGTAATAATTCACATTTTTTGAAATTTTCTTTATTATTTTCGAAGAACGATTCAGAAATGCACGTGACTTCACTGCCCGTGTCTATTAACGCCCTAGTATTCACATTTCGTACGCTCATTTGCAGTACTGGACACTTGCCTAAATTCCTCACTATTTCTTTACCTTCATTTTCTAAAAGATCGCTACGCAAGTCTAACGGGAGAGGTTTTGTCATATTTTTGGGCCCCATATATGCCTCTGTGATGCACATTTTTACCAAACCGAGGCTTGAGCGTTTCCCGCCTCATTTTGCCCATTTCCGGCTTCATAATTCTGTACTTCTTCCCTAATACATCTTACCATCTTATTTATTGTGTTCGTCCTTGGACTACCGTTAGTCGGACTAGTTTTATTGACATTTTCGTACGAATAAGCTTTACCAGAGTGTCCATTTTCCGGACTTACAGCCTCTGATTTAAAATCATCACGCCCGTAAACGCCATTTTCTACGTTCCCATTCGGGTACTTGGGGATAGCCCCCGTTTGGTTTCTAGAATTTGTGGTAGTAGGATCAGTTACCCATTACCCATTTTTTTGCTCATGATTTGAGTTCCGACCATCAAAGTATTTATTTCTCGAGTCCCTAATTTGGGCTTCTTGATTTTCTCTATTATAGTTATTTTCGCGATTTTGATATCCCCGACTACGGTTTTCATGATTTCCTCTGTATTAGTTTCTACCCATTAATTGGTCATCTGCTTCGTAATTTTCCCTTCTATTATATTTCTCTCCATAGTTTTTCTTCTCTTGACCATGATAATTTCGATAATTATCGTGGCCATGAGACGGATTTTGATATGGTTGGTCATTAAAATCCCTATTTTCGCGGTTGTATCGATCATTTTCAAAATTTTCTCTGTGATGGTCGTTCTCAAAATTTTGATTGTGAGACGCGCGTGAATTTTCACGACCCTGATATCTGTTAGAATTTCTATAATTATTACGGGTTTCTCCTCTGTAATTATGATTTTTCTCATTTGAGTAGTAATTATCATATACCGGGTTATCGCGTGGTGAATGGTATCCCCTGTTATTTAACGGCCCCGATTGATCCATGCTATCCAAAAATTCTATAAATTCTTCGCAGGTTCGCATATTTCGGATTCTAAAACCAGCTCTAACCTCTTCAGTGAAATGTCTCGATAGACTTACAATAATTTCATAATCAGAGGGTGGTGGGATTAGGTCTCTCGCTTGATTAATCATCTTAATTGTGTACTGAGAACTAGTAAGTATTCCTGGTATGAAACACCCATACTGCAGATTTTTCCCGATTTTAAATCTTTTATCTTGATTCCAATATTTATTGATAAATTTCGTGGTAAAAGAGGAAATGTCGTCCCTGAAATTTTCGCGGGCCATTTTCCACCATTCTCTGGCGTTCCATACCAAACATTTTTGGATCATAAACGGGAAGTCATGTTTTCTTATGTCTGCCGCCGTTACATATATTTCTAAGTCATTTAAAAACATCATTGGTCGTTCTCGACCCGATCCCGAAAATTTAGGTACAGGGTAATTTTTCAACCAATGTGATTTCACGCTGGTTATACCTATATTCCTATCGATTCTAGCTTCTAGCGTATTTTGATTCTCTTCGAGTTCACAAAGTCTTTTTTGATTTTTCATATTTGCGACGATATCATTGCCATGATTTACGTGAATTTCTTCAGTTACTCATTTCAGAGTGTCGACCTTTTCTCTACATCTACAATACTCTCTTCTAAATACCTCGCTTGAGCTTCACAATTTTGTTTTCTTTCATCGATCTTAAAGATTATTTTATTGTTAAGAGTTCTTGAAGTTGAGTTCAATTGGCTGGCTAATTTGTTTTCTACATTGACCGACAATTCTCTATTTTTTCGTATAATAGTTATTTTATTTTGAGTTCTGATGCTATAATTCAAATACGCCTGAACTTTTTGAATGTCTTTTATTAAATCATCTAACATTTTATCTGTATCTTCGCTTTCAATTAACTCTGATTGGGTCTCAATTTCAGTTCCTCTTTCAGCCCTATTAACTAATGTATCTACTCCATCGATCGTCACTAACTCTACATTCGTGGCATTTGAATCATCTAGCTTTAGCAAATCATTTTGTTCATTGTCTCCAATTCTTTGTACAGAATTTTCAAAATCATTTTCTTCTAGGGTATCATTTGTTTCTAGAATTTTTTCAAAAGAACTTAGAAGCACAGATTTAGATAATTTTATTTTTT
>CAKNXH010012262.1:0-10621 GCA_932178445.1 Andricus quercusramuli
ACCCTTTTCTCTCAGCGTCCAGATCTCTCTTTCCCTCCTTGGTAGGCATTCCCGCCATAAACTTCCACCCGGCAAATATCGGTAACTATGCAATATGTTGGTTTATAGTTTTGCACCTAAAATATGGTCCTATAGAACTACAATGTACCCTCGATTGAAGAAAATGTAAAGGCACGTGTTTTGGGCACTGTGTACATATGAAGTGGAACGCCCCACACATATTATTACATATAGGTATGCAACATATGTCTATATGGTACGGAGTTAAGCGCAAGGCGTATACATTAATAAATTCTTGACATAATATAAGCTTAAAACGAAGCCTCCAGGTAATAAAATTTCCAATTCTCTATTGAAAAAAAAAGTAAGAATTTACTTTCTAGATATTGAGTTGCTGAATCGATAAATAAAAAGTTCTATGAAAAAGTAGTATAAGGTTTTGAGAAAATGGAGGGGAAGTTTTTTTTCGCTCAAGGGGCACGTTTTCTCAAATTTAGACGGTGATCAAATAGCTATTTGTGATACAATTGCGTGAAAAAGGCGATTGCCGACAAGTATGTAACTTGCAGCATGAGCCGGACACTGAAGCAAATGCTGCAATCACACGAGTAGCAATCGCCTGTGCGTACGTGTATCACACACTATTTTTCGCAACGGCCGTCCGAGAAAATTTGTTTGCACTTTTTTACACTTTTCACCAAATTTCCGATCCAGTATGGTGTTTTTCAGCCAAATTCGGGTATAATTTATTATTTTTAAAGAATTTCAAGAAATATTTTTATTTTGCCAGTGTGAAAAGTTACTTATTTCAAGCGTGTAAGAGAGTCCATTGCGTCAATTCGCAAAATAGATGTATTTCAACGTAAGTTGTGCGAAGCTTAGTTTGGGTACAAAAAAGCTTTATAGTTGGACCTAAAAAGGCAGGGAACTGCTCAAGCTTCAACAAATAGTAAAATAGAAATCATACTTCTCTCAGCAAAGTAACCGAAAAGTAACAATAATGTGGCAAAAAAGTAACCAAAAAGAAAGATTTTTACCAAAAAGACAAAGTTTCCAGCAAAATTATGAATCTTCAACAAAAAAATGTATGTTTAACCCTTCGACGGCAAACTGGGGTCAAAAAACCCCCAGGCATGTTAAAAATTATCTAAGTCCCTTCAACATTTAAAAATGGTACTAATGGTGAATGGAAAATGGTATTAATGGTTATTAATTTTTTAGTGAAAAATGTCACTTTTCGCTATTGTTAAACTTTTACAATCTTTTTTTCATAATAAAATAAATTTTGAACTAAATATTCCAGCTACGTTACGCGTCGGGAAGTGTGCCAGCGATGGGTTAAGAAAGTAGTTCAAATTTTTAACGTTCATTCTCGAAATCGCTCTCTAGCTCTGTGATCCCTAATTCACCTCTGGTTAAATGCACTGTTCTGCATTTATCTAGTCCGAACTCCATGTGGATATCATTGGAAAACTGCTTTGTGGCATTGATCACTTGTTGCAGTTTCTGGCCCGAACTAGCGTATAGCTTCAGGTCATCCATGCATAGAAGACAGGTCACTATAGGCCCATCCTCGTTATCATGCACGGAGAAAATTTGTTCATTAAAATTTACCCAATTAGTTAGGTAAATGGAGGACATTACTGCATTTAGATAAAGTTTACAATTATTTTAGGATTTAATACAAAACAGAACTATAAATAATGCAAAAGAGTTATGTAAAATCTCAAGTCCAAAAGTGAAAATTCTGATATGTAATAATTGATATAAGGGTTGTATTATTTTCATACCAGTATATTATAAAATAACGCGAAGTATTGTCGATTTTTATCAAATGAATGATATAAAGTTTACTTTTGTGTGATATCAAAGATTCACTTAGAAGAAAGTATAGATTGCAGAATTTTTAAAGAGATTTTCACTTTCATTAAGGGAGGAATTACACAACAGTGAGGTAAAATGAGCGTCGCTAGGGACGTCAACATTCTCAGGGCTGAAGTTTAAAGCCAATTCCCCCGTAGATACTTTAACATTTTTAAGTTTCGGCTTATATTGTAGAATTTGAGAAAATATTTAAATATATAGACTATCCTGTTCTCTCAGTAGATAATAATTATTAAATCACTAAATACAAGTAGAATGTATTTAAAAATTGACGTATAAAGATGCGGGTGATGAAAAAACATCGAACGACACTGGACAACTGACTTCGAACTTCGAGGCGGGAGATCCCCGAAGACTAATGTTTAAAAACAAGGTTGAATTTATAACGATAAATGTGAATTTTCTACCTAAATAGTTGAATTTCTCATAAAAGAGAAAATTTTTCTAACAAAAGAAGTCAATTTTCAACTTGAAAAGATCGATTTTCTAGTAAAAATGAAGTAGCTACCTTTTTCGTTGTAAAAATTATTTTTTACAACAAAAAAACATATTTTCAATAAAATTTGTTCAATTTGCAACAAAGGAAATAAAGTTTCAACTAAAATAGTGCATCTTCAAAACAAAAAAAAACAAAAAACAACATTTCACCAATAAGGCAAATTTCCAACAAAAAAGATGAATTTTCGATGAAAAAAAGACAAATTTTCAACTAAAAAATATATTTCAAACAAAGGATAGAATAGTTTAATTTTCAGAGAGAGAAATAAGTCTGTGAACAAATAAAATGAATTTTCAACAGAATAGTTAAATTTTCAACCGAAAAGACGTAATGGCTATAAAAAAATCGAAAAATTGAGCATACTCAAATTTTTAGTTGGAAAAAGTAATTTTTAAATTTTTATCTAAAAAAAGTTAATTTTCAATATAAAAAATAATTTTCTACGATAGAAATGAAAATTTCAAACAAGAAGATTAATTTTCTACCAAAAAAAAATAATTTTTAAGAAAATACATGAATTTTCCATCAACATTTATCATTTTTAATGGAATTTTCAACCCAATAGTTGACTCTTCAACCAAAGAGGTTGAAAATTACCAGAAAAAAAATATCAACTAAATGGATGAATTTTCAAGTAAAACCATACATTTTTAACAAAGTATAGAATATTTTAATTTTTAGTTAGAGAAATAAGTTTTTAAGCAAATAAAATGAATTTTCAACTGAACAACTGGATTTTGTTACCAAAAAGATTAAATTTGAATGTAAAAGAATCTCGATAAGAAATTTGGTTAAATTTTTAGTTTAAAAAATTAATTTTCAATAAGAAAAAACTATTTTTTAACCAAAGAAATTAAATAAAATACATTAATTTTAACTAAAAAGGTTAATTTTTTACAAAAAAAGACAAAATTTCAACAAAATAGATAAATCTTCAACTGAAAAAGCTAAATTTTTAACAAAAAATATATTAGTTAAATGTTCAGACAGAGAAATAAGTTTTTGAGCAAATAACTTTAATTTTCGTAGAAGTATTTAAATTTTCAAAGAAACAAATAAATTCTCTACCAAAAAGTTCAAATTTCTATAGAAAAATTTCAAAACAAAATCGAGTTGACTTTTTAGTTGAAAAAAAATTAATATCAATAAAAAAAACTAATTTTCCACCAAAAGAAAGAATTGTAAGTAAGTGGAAAAAGTTGTCATTCATATCGAATTCACTGGAGGAATTTCCTCGCTATAATAAGGAAACTTCTGTAAATCATGTACATCGTTCTCATATAAGATTTTCTGTAAAATCTATTAAAAAATGTTGGAAAATAAACCGAGTTCTTTTTCTAAAGAAAGGGTAATTAGTGCGCGCATAGCACGCATAATGTTCTATTATTTTCAAAAAGTAGACCATGCAAAAGTTTAAAGTATTGAAAATTAAATAATTGAAAGTTTCAAGGTTAGAAAATTTCAAATAAAAAATTATTCAATGTTTTTATTTACTTCCTACAAATTTATAAGCCCGCTGATTAATAAAATGTTACAATAGCAAATTTCGATCAAACGGGGACCAGATATTTTTTTTTACGGCCCTGACGTACTTATACTTTAACTTTATAGCCGAGATTTTTTTCTCGATATTCTAACTGTTAGGTTAGCCGTGAGGTTTAGTTGTTAACCATAGCTTAGGTGGTTCGAAACCCGTCACAGCGTTTGCGATTTTTAATAGCGTTAATATCGTTAGAAGCGTGCGACTATATCGTATGTAATGTCTCGTAATTTAATGTAATTGTTCAAGTTAAATTGTGCATATGTACTAGCAATATACTTCTGAATTGTATGATATGTATAAGCATGTGTTTGTTAGTAGTGGATGACCTTCCACAGAATCAGTTTGTAGCAAGAATGTTTTTTTTTTTTGCTGGCGCACGAAATTTTACATGACTGGGATGTAGAATTCACATATTTAGAGAGGTAGACTTCGTTTTCTAGGATTGAAACTGTACCTAACAGTTCGACTCATTTTACCTAACTGGTAGGTAATCGACATCTCATTTTACCCAACTATCAGTTAATCTCTAATATCTTGTTGTATTATTTCTTACTGAATCGCGAATTAAATTTTAATGAATTTATATTAATAATTCATATTTTCACATCAAATATTACCCTATTTCATTTTACATGTCGTTTTTGAAAAAATTGATTTTTCGATTTTATAAGGTACAATTTTGTTTTTCACAGTTTTATACGAGAAAAATTGGAACAAATAAAATTTATGATTTGAATTGACCGAACATATTCTTTAATTTTAAAAATGTCATCGGTTTATGATAAAGAGTTTGAGTTTTAAAAAGCATGTGAGTATGCGTATATCAGGGTAGTCCAAACATTTTTTATTTAATTTTTATGCATAATCGGAAATTTTTTCGAATCCACAAAAAAAAGGAATGCGTTTTTTATGAAAAAAACAAACAAATATTTGAAGGTTTCACAAGCCCCATGACGCATTTCCCATAGAAAACAATATGTGTTTGTAAATTTTATACAGAATCGTCAATATTAGGTGAATCAAGTTGAATCTCATGATTTCTCTTCAAAATTAGCCACAGAATAAGAATCATAACTTTTTTTTTAATATCACCCCCATAAGTCTCTTTTATAGGGTCCCCAAAAAAAACCCATAAGTGAAAAATTGGGTTTTGCGAGTTTTTAGCGCTAATTAAGATTTTTTAAACGTAACTCAGATGTTTATATAAATTGTTTAAACAATTTGTTATTGTTATTAGTCATTTTCTATTAGCATAGAGTTACAAAGTCGCGGATTTTCCGAATTTTTTAACTTATTATCAACTTTTCAGTTAGAGTGCACCAATAATAAATTTAATTTGAAAGAAATAATTGTTTGAATAATTTATTATTATTTATCACAATATTCTCTATATTCATCTATATTATTGCTAAATAGTTACGGTTTTTTTTTATTTTAAACTTTTTGCCCATCTTTTGCTGACTGAGGTAATAATTATTGCAAGTTAACAAATATAATTATTGAAACAATTTATTACACAGGCCGACAAAAATGACTGCTTTTTTGTACCCAAAGACCGGACTATGCGACCCCGAAGGATTTTAGTGTCCTAAAAACGAATTTGTTATCCAAATTTTTCCTATACGTCAGGCCATCGTTTTGTACTACTTTTTAGCTTTCATTTACATTTATGATCATCTAAAAAAGATTTTTTTTCTCCGAGATATGATACACAAAATTTCATTCACTTTCTTCGCCTTCTTTGCTAGTTTTTCATTGTGAAACTGAAATGGGTGATGTGCGATAACTCGGAGAAAAAATATCGGTTCGGGATGATCAAAAATGGAAATGGAATATAAAAAGGAGTACTACACGGTAGTGTTAGCAGTTTTTGAATAACAAAATTACTGATCATGTTATATTGCCTCAAATATGAATAAAAATACCCATTTTTGCACTTTTAGGTTAGGATATCTCAAAAACCTGACGTATAGGGAAAATTTAGAAAACGGATTCGTTTTTAGGACACCAAAATCCTTCGGGGTCACATAGTCCGGTCTTTGGGTACGAATTTTGTCGGGCTGTGTTATTGTTTATAACGATCTTCTCTTAGAGTAATCCTAGACACTTGCGCTTTTCTCTGAAATCCTCAGTTTTGCTTTAACTTTTTAGTTATGAACGAATAATAAATGCGCATCCACAAGAATAATTTTTTAAATAGTATTGTATTTAATTCCAAGTGAATTATTTTTACTCTTTTGCCTATGTTTGAAAAATATTAATTTAAGCAAAAAGTTTATATTACAGTAGAGATAAAAACAAAGAATAGAATAATTAGGAGTAGGCATGTGAATGACATGTACAAATTTTGTTTTGAATTACAGCACGGAGTTTATTGTAAAGCATAAAAGAAAAATTTGCAATTACACATATTTTACTATCAGCCCCCCTCCCCTCCTTTCCTACCCTGGAGAAAATACGTTGTCATCGATGATAATATACATACACTGTTAAAAATAATATTAAATTTAATATACCTATGTATATTAAAATTAATGTATCAATCATATGAAATCGCCATTAAGAGCGTGTATATTAAATTTCATATACATTCATGTTAATCACTTACAAGAAAAATCAGATATTTCCATTTTACACACATTCAAAATAAGTTCAACATGAATTTTCGACTCTAAATAATAAAACATGATACCTTCTTCCAGTTAATCGAAAATTGTACTGGATTTTAAGTCGAAAAGATCAATTAAGCAAACAAATAACAGACCTAACCTACAACCAACTGTACTAGCATTAAATTTCTACTATTTAGACTGGACTTTGGAAAAAGTTCCACCCGTACGTCGCAATTTCATTATAAATAACAATTCAGTCGACGAATTCTAGATTATTAATTTAATTGCGAATATTTGACAAGATTTAAAGAAACGAAAGCACTTTGAGTTTTCATGCACACTGGTATACCGACCTGTATATTAAATTTAATACACATGTCGATGGGTCCTAAAAGAAACTACGCGACTCGCAGCGACATATAGAATCTACGTATCTGGCGCGCTCTATACTAAGTATATACAAATTTCTATATACTTAGTATGTAGCTCGCCAGATACGTAGTTTCTATCCGTCGCTGCGAGTTGCGTAGTTTCTTTTAGGACCCATCAATGTATATTAAATTCACTACACCCATGTATGTTACATTTCAGTAGCGGTGGTGCATATTTGCTTCACACACATGTATATTAAATCTCATACAGATTTTCTAACAGTGTATGTAGACATTAAAAAGGTCCAAATCAAATAATTAATTTATCATAACATCTCACGGGACAATGTGGACTTACTGCAGTTAGGAAATTGCTTCAGCTACTAATGTTCATTTATTATTTGTTCATACCTAAACAGTCAGAGGAAAACTGAAGATTTCAGAAGAAAGCGCAACCGTGTAGCAATAATCTTAGAGAAAAAAGTTATAACCAGCTAAGTGAAAAGTGGACAAGTTAAAAATTTCAGACAAACAGCAACTATCTAGCATTAAGATAGGAGAAGATAGTATTAAACAATAATAATTTGTTTAGGCATTTACGTTTGCTTAAATGCATTTATTATTATTACCTCACCCTGAGTAAAAAGTGTATAAAAAGTTGAGAATTACAGAAAAAACCGCAAATTTTTAACTCTATTCTGAGAGGAAATTGTGAAAAACAATAATAAATTATTGAAAAAATTTAGATAAACATCTAATTGTCAGTGAAAAGAAGTATTTCATTTATTAAAAACAATTTTATTTTAAAAACTGCAATCAAATCTTAATTAGCGCCAGAATCTCGCAAAACCCAATTTTTCACTTATGAGGATTTTTCGGGACCCTAAAAAAAAGATTTATGAGGGTGATATTTGAAAAACAAGTTATGGTTCGTATTCTATGGCTAATTTTGAAGAGAAATATTAAGTTTCCATTCGATTAATCGAATACTGATGATTCTGTATAAAATTTACAGAAACGTCTTTTTTTCTTATGGGAAATAGGTGTTATGGGGCTTTTGGAACCTCTAAATATCATTTTTTTTCCATACAGAAAAAAGCGCATTTATTTTTTGTGGATTTGAACAAATTTCCGGGCGATATGCATGCAAATTTATTCTAAAAAAATTCCAACGCATTTTTAGACCACCACAGTGCACATTCTTAACTTTTCTAATTAAACTAATTATATCGGAAACAAAAAAAAGGAAAAGAAGAAATTTCTAATTGAATCGAAAAATTGAGTTTTTTCAAGAAAAAGGCTAAAGCTAAAATTTTGTTTCTTATCTGAAAATAGTTGCAAGAAATCCCAGATAGTGTGTTTCTAAATACATTTATCAGCTTTCCATCATTTTATGATATTGATAATAAACCATGTTGATTACCAATAAAATTGAAAAAAGTAGGATACATTACTCTTAAGCGTGCCCAATAAAAAACTGAATATTGTTTTTCCGAAAGTCTTACCCCCTAAAATACATATTAAGAAAATACTGAACCCCTATTCTCGTATAGAATTTTGTTGAACTTCCGCAAGACATTGCAAGTTAAGTGATCCGTAAAATATAAAAAGGAGAAAATACTATTTTTTAAGGAAAAAATCTGATGGGATCGAAGTTCTTAAATAATAAAAAATGCCAGATTTGCAGAGCCTAAGTTGCTTAAGGGCATGCTCGCCGGTGATCACGTGACCAAACCAGTCCTTGGTAATGAAATTTTTGTTGGTGTTCACCATGTCCAAACGCAATGATGTATTGCTCTCAAAATTTGGAATATAGAAAATGAGACAATAAATTGCGTTTGTATATTTAGTTTCAGTAATAGTTTTGAAAAAAAATGTCCATGTAAAAAATAAATGTGGAAAATTTCATAACCGAGCTTGGTTATGTGATCTCTACTTTACCGACGTTGAAATGCTCCAAAAATAATGACAGGTTACGTGTGTGCAGATACTTATTTTTTGATTTGCAACGAATGTGCATGGTAACGTTGCAACGAATGTGCAACGAATGTGAATGGTAATAATTTTGAAAAAAATTTCCATGTAAACAATAAATGTGTAAAATTATTTTCATTTTTTTTGGTGCTCACTACGTCCACACGGATTGAGATATCGTGTTTAGAATTTGAACGATTGAATAAAAAGCACTAGAGAACGTTTGTATAAATCAATATGTTTATAATTTCAAGGAAATTTTATTTATAAATTGATAAAATAGGATATTACCATTCGAGTTGCAGCACGTGTAGGTAATGTTTGGTTTGATGCATTTCAGATTTTCTGATTCCCATATATTGATAACTGACACAAATTTTGGACTAAGTCGTCTGAACATTCAAAAAATAAATATAAACAATAACACTTGCATATTCGTTGCAAATAAAAAAATAAGTATCTGCACACACGTCACCTGTCATTATTTTTGGAGCATTTCAACGTCTGTAAAGTAGAGATCACATAACCAAGCTCAGTTATGAAATTTTCCACATTTATTTTTTACATGGACATTTTTTTCAAAACTATTACTGAAACTAAATATACAAACGCAATTTATTGTCTCATTCTCTATATTCCAAATTTTAAGAGCAATACATCATTGCGTTTGGACATGGTGAACACCAACAAAAATTTCATAACCAAGGACTGGTTTGGTCACGTGATCACCGGAGAGCATGCCCTTAAGTTTTTAAATATTTTAAGGTCTTGCCCTCTAAATTTTTTATTTAATTCGTTTAACTTTGAAACTATCAATTTAAAGCTACACAGTGTATGGAAAACAAAAAATTTGCTTCGTCTGACCTATTTCGTTCTTACCTTTTCTTTAAACCAAAAAACCATTTTAGAGACAGTTATTTCTCTTTCTTGAGAAGAAAATTTATTTTTCTTTTAAACTATGACATTTTTAGTTCTTACCTTACCAGGGACGCACTATGGGCGGTTCTGTTGAATTTCGTCTCAAAATCGTAGAACTTTTGATAAGAATGACCTAGAGGGATAAATTTTTTTAAAAAATTGAAGATGAATCCTTAGTGAATGAAGGGAAAATATATAATTTTTTTTAATAGATTTTTCCATGCTGATTCCAAATCCGGCCTGTAAATTAAGGTAGAACTTCAGGATTCTGAGAAAAATGCGATTATATCTGATATTTTAATCCTTGAAGGAATGTGTTATTTAATAATAGATGTAATGCTTTCACGATGATTCATTATAATAAATTTAAATTTAAAATTTAAAGCTTTTTGGGTTTCAATCTTGTGCGAAACTATGAATCTTGCCGACGTCGCGTGAACATTGCAGTTCCCTTCTTCAGGGCTGACGTGAAACTGAAGTTTCAGGTTATGTTGTTCTTATACATGTATTTTCTACGATGCATGTAATTGGCCAATTAAGTATTTTTTTTTTTAACCCGGGAGGACGGACAGCCAAATCGGATTGGTATTATTAACATTGTCCCTACTGACGTTATTAAGGTGTTTGAAGATTTCAATTGCTTCTCTATGTTTTCTTGGAAAAATATTGTACGTTTTTGCGATGACGGTTATTTTGTCAAATAAAATGCTATGACCTGTTTCTATATGAAGCTCAGCTAGTGCTGATTGCGTGAAATGTTTTAGCCTGACTTTACTCTCATGTTCCTTCACACGTTGGCTCACCGCTCTCCGGTTTCTCC
>CAKNXH010012296.1:0-10183 GCA_932178445.1 Andricus quercusramuli
CTGTGACCACCCGTCTCACGGCTGTGAGACGTGTGGTCACAGGGCATGATGAAATCACAACGACAGGCCGGGAAAACTCTCGTGTGTCTTGAGAACACGAAGAGACTCAAGGATGAGCGCTTTCTGCATCTATCCCGCAAGTGCCTTGGCATATTTTTGGCACGCGGGTATGGTTTTAAGGTTACAAACCAGTGATAGTTTCGCACCTCCAAAAGCACCTATCACAAGGCCTATCACCTATCACCTATCACATTTTGGGTTCATAAGTTGCTGCTCTCTTTTAAGGTCTTGATACCTCTCCTCCTCCTTTTCTTCCTCCTGGCAGTGATGTTATATTCAGACGGATCCGAGAATTCGATCACGAATATAATAGGCCAGGCGGTACGTAGTTTTGTTTAACAATAATTCCGACTAAAGAAATTATGGTTTCAAAATGTTGTAAGTTGGATACATCTATGCACTAATTGTCGGTAAGATCAACGTTGATGAATAAATAATACATAAACAACTAATTTTTTATTTTTATAAATAATTTTATTCTCCTTTCTTCTTCTGGTGACCTGGTTCAATCTCGTGTCTTCAAGGAACTTACTTTCGCAACCCTAAAGTACTGTTCCACCCAGACATACCCGGAGAAGATGAGTTTTTACACTCAATCTCGTGTTTTCGAAGAAGTTACTTCAGAGACCCTAAAGTACTGTAAAACCCAGACTCGCCCGGAGAAGATGTTTTTCTTATGCCTGGTGCATTGGTTCAATATCGAGTATTCGAGGAACTTACTCCAGGGACCCTCAAGTACTGTAAAAAATCAGACTTGCCCGGAGAAGATGTGTTTCTTACACCTGCTGAATTGGTTCAATCTCTCGTCTTCGTGGAACTTACTCCAGGGACCCTAATGTACAGGAAAACCCGGACTTCCCCGGAGATGATGTGTTTTTCACACCTGGGGCAATGTTCAAATCTCGTGTCTTCTAGGAACTTACTCCAGGGACCCTGGAGTACTGTCAAAAATCAGATTTTCCCGGAAAAGATGTGTTTCTTACACCAGGTGCATTGATTCAATCTCGTGTCTTAGAGGAACTTATTCCAGGGACCCTCAAGTGCTGTGAAAAATCAGACTTCCCCGGAGAAGATGTGTTTCTTACACCTTGTGCATTGGTTCAATCTCGTGGCTTCGAGGAACTTACTACAGGGACCCTTAAGTGCTGTAAAAATCAGATTTCCCCGGAGAAGATGTGTTTCTTACAACTGGTGCATTGGTCCAGACTTGTGTCTTCGAGGAACATACTCCAGGGACTTCAAAAGTACTGTAAGACCCAGATTCCCTCAGAGAAGATTTATTTCTTATACCTGGTGCATCGGTTCAATCTTGAGTCCTCGAGGAACTTACTCCAAGGACCCTCAAGTACTGTAAGACCCAAAATTCCCCAGAAAAGATGCGTTTTTGATACCTGGTGCATTGCTTCAATCTCGCGTCTTCAAGGAGCTGACTCCATGGACCCTAAAGTGCTGGAAAACCTGCACTTCCAAGAATAAGATGTGTTTTTTACACCTGCGGCATTGGTTCGATCTGGTGTCCTCGAGGAACATACTCCAGGGACCCTCAAGTGCTGTAAAAATCAGATTTCCTCGGGAAAAATGTGTTTCTTACAACTGGTGCATTGGTTCAGACTGATGTCTTCGAGGAAAATACTCCAGTGACCCTAAAGTACTGTAAGACCCAGATTTCCCCAGAGAAGATTTATTTCTTATACCTGGTGCATTGGTTCAATCTCTAGTCTTCGAGGAACTTACTCCAGGGACCGTCAAGTACTGTGAGACCCAAAATTCCACGGAAAAGATGTGTTTTTGACACCTGGTGCATTGGTTCCATCTCGTGTCTGCTAGGAACTTAATCCAGGGACGCTAAAGTACTGTAAAAAATCAGACTTCCCCGGAGAAGATGTGTTTCTTACAACTGGTGCATTGGTCCAGACTTGTGTCTTCGAGGAACATACAGTACCCAAAAGTACTGTAGGACCCAGACTTCCCCAGAAAAGATTCATTTCTTATACCTGGTGCATTGGTTCAATCTCGAGTCCTCCAGGACCTTACTCGAAGGACCCTCAAGGACTGCAAGACCCAAAATTCCCCAGAAAAGATGTGTTTTTTACATCTAGTGAATTGGTCCCATTCTGGGACTTCGAAGAATTTATTCCAGGGAACCTGAGGTACTGGAAATCCCAGCCTTCCCCGGAGAAGATGTGTTTCTTACACCTGGTGCATTGGTTCAATCTCGTGTCTGCGAGAAACTCACTCCAGGGTCCCTAGAGTACTGTAAAAAATCAGATTTCCCTATAGAGGATGTATTTCTTACACCTTGTGCATTATTCCAATCCCTTGCCTTCTAGGATTTGACTCCAGGGACCCTAAAGTACTGTGACACCCACACTTCCCCGGAGAAGATGTGTTTCTCACACCTGGTGCGTTGGTTCAATCTCGTGTTTTCGAAGAACACACTCCAGGGACCCTCATATACTGTAAAATCTAAAATTCCCTGGAATAGATGAGTTCTTCACACCTGGTGCATTGGTTCAATCTCGTGTTTTCGAAGAACTTACCCCAGGAACCCTGAAGTACTGTAAACAATCAGACTTCCCTTTGAGAAGATGTGTTTCTTACACCTGGTTCATTAGTTCAAACTCCTGTCTTCGAGGAACTTACTCCAGGGACCCTAAAGTACTGTAATACCCAGACTTTCCTGGAGAAGATGAGTTTTTACACCTGGTGCCTTGGTTCGAACTCGTGTCTTCAAGGAACTTTTTCCCGGGAACAAAAAGTACTTTAACACCCAGACTATCCCGGAGAAGATGCGTTTTTGCACCTGGTGCATTGGTTCAATGTCGTGTTTTCGACGAATTTACTCCAGAGACCTTAAAGTACTGTAAAACGATGACTCGCCCGGAGAAGATGTGTTTTTTACAACTGCTGAATTGGTTCAATCTCTTATCTTCGTGGAATTTTCTCGAGGGACCCTAAAGTACTGGAAAACCCGGATTTCCCCGGAGAAGATTTGTTTTTCACACCTGGTGCGTTGGTTCAATCTCGTGTCTTCGAAGAACACACTCCAGAGACCCCCAAGTACTGTAAAACCGAAAATTCCCTGGAATAGATGAGTTTTTCACACCTGGTGCAATAGTTCAATCTCGTGTTTCCGAAGAACATACCCCAGGAACCCTGAAGTACTGTAAACAATCAGACTTCCCTTTGAGAAGATGTGTTTTTTACACCTAGTGCATTGGTTCAATTTTTTATCTTCGAGAAACTTACTCCAATGACCCTAAATACTGTAAAACCCAGACGTCCCCGGAGAAGATGTGTTTCTTACACCGGGTTCATTGGTTCTATCTCGTGTCTTCAAGAAACTGACTCCAGTGACCCTTACGTACGGGAAAACCCGGACTTCCCCAGAGAAGATGTGTTTTTCACACCTCGCGCGTTGTTGCAATGTCGTGTCTTCGACAAATTTACTCCAGGGTCCCTAAAGTACTGTAAAAAATCAGATTTTCCGCGATAAGATGTATTTCTTACACCTGGTGCATTATTTCAATCTTGTGCCTTCAAGGAACTGATTCCAGGGACCCTAAAGTACTGTGACACCCAGACTTCCCCGCAGAAGATGAGTTTTCACACCTGGTGCCTTGGTACAGTCTCGTGTCTTCGAGGTACTTATTCTAGGGACCTTAAAGTACTTCAACATCCAGACTTGCCCGGAGAAGATGCGTTTTTACACATGGTGCATTGGTTTAATCTCGTGTTTTCGAAGAATTTACTCCAGAGACCCTAAAGTACTGTAAATCCCAAACTCGCCCGGAGAAGATGTGTTTCTTACACCTTGTGCATTGGTTCAATCTCGTGTCTTCGAGGAACTTACTACAGGGACCATTAAGTGCTGTAAAAATCAGATTTCCCCGGAGAAGATTTGTTTCTTACAACTGGTGCAGTGGTCCAGACTTGTGTCTTCGAGGAACATACTCCAGGGACTTCAAAAGTACTGTAAGACCCAGACTTCCCTAGAGAACATTTATTTCTTATACCTGGTGCATTGGTTCAATCTGAGTCCTCGAGGAACTTACTCCAAGGACCCTCAAGTACTGTAAGACCCAAAATTCACCAGAAAAGATGTGTCTTTGACACCTGGTGCATTGTTTCAATCTCGCGTCTTCAAGGAGCTGACTCCATGGACGCTAAAGTGCTGGAAAACCTGGACTTCTACGAATAAGATGTGTTTTTTACACCTGCGGCATTGGTTCAATCTGGTGTCTTCGAGGAACATACTCCAGGGACCCTCAAGTGCTGTAAAAATCAGATTGCCTCGGAAAAAATGTGTTTCTTACAACTGTTGCACTGGTTGTGTTTTTTACACTTGCCGAATTTCTTCAATCTCGTGCCTTCGAGGAACTTACTCCAGGGTCCCTAAAGTATTGTAAAGAATCAGATTTCCTCAGAGAAGATGTGTTTTTTACACCTGGTGCCTTGGTTCGAACTCATGTCTTCGAGGAACTTACTCCAGGGACCCTAAAGTACAGTAACACCCAGACTTCCCCGGAGAAGATGTGTTTTTGCACCTGGTGCCTTGGTTCAATTTTGTGTCTTCGAGGAACTTACTCCAGGGAACCTAAAGAACTGTCACACACAGACTTCACCAGAGAAGAAGTGATTCTTACACGTGGTGCCTTGGTTCAATCTCGTGTCTTCGAAGAACTTACTCCAGGGACCATAAAGTACTTCAAGACCCAGACTTTCTTGGAGAAGATACGATTCTTA
The DNA here is from genome assembly GCA_932178445.1 of Andricus quercusramuli. Lineage (NCBI taxonomy): Eukaryota > Metazoa > Arthropoda > Insecta > Hymenoptera > Cynipidae > Andricus > Andricus quercusramuli. Next base: position 4,807 of record CAKNXH010012296.1, read on the forward strand.
CACCTGGTGCATTGGTTCAATCTCTCGTTTTCGAAGAATTTACTCCAGAGACCCTAAAGTACTGTAAAAACCAGACTCGCCCGGAGAAGATGTGTTTTTCACAACTGCTGAATTGGTTCAATCTCTTGTCTTCGTGGAATTTACTCCAGGGACCCTAAAGTACTGGAAAACCCGGACTCCCCCGGAGAAAATGTGTTTTTCACACCTGGCGCATTGCTAAATGTCGTGACTTCGTGAAACTCACTCCAGGGACGCTTAAGTACTGTAAAAAATCAGATTTCCCCACAGAAGATGTATTTCTTACACCTGGTGCATTATTACAATGTTGTGTCTTGTAGGAAGCGACTCCGGGGACCCTGAGGTACTGTAAAAAATCAGATTTCCCCAGAGAAGATGTGGTTTTTACACTTGGTGCATTGGTTCAGTTCTGGGTCTTCGAAGAATTTATTCCAGGGACCCTAAAGTACTGTAAAGCTCAGACTCGCCCGTAGACGATGTGTTCTTTACAACTGTTGAATACTCCAGGGTCCTTAGATTACTCTAAAAAATCAGATTTCCTCAGAGAAGTTGCATTTCTTACACCCGGTGCATTAGCTCAATCTCGTGCATTCTAGGAACTGACTCCAGGGACCCTAAAGTACTCTAACATCAAGACTTCCCCCGAGAAGATGTGTTTTTTACACCTTGTGCGTTGGTTCAATCTCCTGTCTTCTTGGAACTTACTCCTGGGACCCTAAAGTACTGTTAAAAATCAGACTTCCCCGGAGAAGATATGTTTCTTACTCCCGGAGCAATGGTGCAATCTTGTGTCTTCGAGGAACCTACTCCAGGTACCTTAAAGTACTGTAAAAGATCAGATGATCCTGGAGAAGATGTGATTCTAATACCTGGTGCATTTGTTCAACCTCGTGCCTTAGAGGAACTTACTCTATGGACCCTAGAGTACTGTGAAAAATCAAATTTCCCCATAGGGGATGTATTTCTTACACCTTGTGCATTATTTCAATACCTTGCCTTCTATGATTTGACTCCAGGGACCCTAAAGTACTGTGACACCCACACTTCCCCGGAGAAGATGTGTTTTTCACACCTGGTTTATTGGTTCAATCTCGTGTCTTCGAGGAACTTACTCCAGGGACCCTCAATATTGTAAAACCCAGACGTCCCCGGCGAAGATGTGTTTCTTACACCGATTCATTGGTTCTATCTCGTGTCTTAGACGAACTCACTCCAGGGTCCCTAGAGTACTGTGAAAAATCAGATTTCTCCATAGAAGATGTATTTCTTGCACCTGCCTTCAAGGAACTTACTCTATGGACCCCAAAGTACTGTAAAAAATCAGATTTCCCCACAGAAGATGTATTTCTTACACCTGGTGCATTAGTTCAATTTTGTGTCTTGTAGAAAGCGACTCCAGGTACCCTAAAGTACTGTTACACCCAGACTTCCCCAGAGAAGTTGTGCTTTTTACGCCTGGTGCATTGGTTCAATCTCGTGTCTAAGAGAAACTCACTCCAGGGTCCCTAGAGTACTGTAAAAAATCAGATGTCTCCAGAGAATATGTATTTGTTACACCTTGTGCATAACTTTAATCTCGTGCCTCGTAGGAACTGATTCCAGGGACCTTGAAGTACTGCAAAACCTAGACCCTCCCAGAGAAGATGAGCTTTTTACACCTGCTGAATTCTTTTAATCTCGTGTATTCGAGGAACTAACTTCAGTGACCCTGAAGTACGGGAAAACCCGCACTTCCCCGGAGAAGATGTGTTTGTTACACCACCTGGGGCATTGGTTTAATCTCCTGTCTTCAAGGAACTTACTTTATGGACCCTAAAGTACAGTAGAAAATCAGATTACCCCAGATAAGATGTATTTCTTACACCTGGTGCATTAGTTCGAACTCGTGCCTTCCAGGAACTGATTCCAGGGACCCTAAAGTACTATGACACCTAGACTTCCCCGGAGCAGATGTGTTTTTACACCTGGTGCCTTGGTTCAGTCTCGTATATTCGACGTACTTATTCCAGGGACCTTAAAGTACTTTAACACCCAGACTTACCCGGAGAAGATGCGTTTTTACACCTGGTTCATTGGTTCAATCTCGTGTCTTCGAGGAAATTACACTCCAGGGACCCTGAAGTATTGGAAAGGAAGTCCTTCCCCGGAGAAGATGTGTTTCTTACACCTGGTGCATTGGTTCAATCTCGTGTCTTCGAGAAACTCACTCCAGGGTCCCTATAGTATTGTAAAAAATCAGATTTCTCCATAGAAGATAAATTTCTTACACCTTGTGCATTATTTCAATCTCATGCCTTACTTGTTTTCGAAGAACACACTCCAGGTTCCCTCAAGTACTGTAAAACCCAAAATTCCCTGGAATAGATGTGTTTTTCACACCTTGTGCTTTGGTTCAATCTCGTGTCTTCTAGGAACCTACTCCAGGGTCCCTAGAGTACAGTAAAAAATCAGACTACCCCAGATAAGATGCATTTCTTACACCTGGTGTATTAGTTCAATCTCGTGCCTTCCAGGAACTGACTCCAGGGACCCTAAAGTACTTTAACACCCAGACTTGCCCGGAGAAGATGCGTTTTTACACCTGGTTCATTGGTTCCATCTCGTGTCTTCGGGGAACTTACTCGAGGTACCTAAAGTACTGGAAAAGCCGTACTTCCCCGGAGAAGATGTGTTTTTCACACCTTGTGCTTTGGTTCAATCTTTTGTCTTCTAGCAACTTACTCCAGGGTCCCCAAAGTACTGTAAAGAATCCGATTTTCCCAGATAAGATGTATTTCTTACACCTGGTGCATTGGTTCAATCTCGTGTCTTCGAGAAACTCACTCCAGGGTCCCTATAGTATTGTAAAAAATTAGATTTCTCCATAGAAGATAAATATCTTACACCTTGTGCATTATTTCAATCTCATGCCTTCTAGGATTTGTCTACAGGGACCCTAAAGTACTGTGACACCCACTCTTCCCCCGAGAAGATGTGTTTTTCACACCTGGTGCGTTTTTTCGATCTTGTGTTTTCGAAGAACACACTCCAGGGACCCTCAAGTACTGTAAAACCTAAAATTTCCTGGAATAGATGTGTTTTTCACACCTGGTGCATTGGTTCAATCTCGTTTTTTTGAGAAACTTACGCCAGGAACCATGGAGTACTGTAAACAGTCAGACTTCCCTTTGAGAAGATTTTTTTTTTCTTACACCTGGTTTGTTGTTTCAATCTCGTGTTTTTGAGGAACTTACTCCAGGGACCCTAAAGTACTGTCACTCCCACACTTCACCCGAGAAGATGTGTTTTTCACACCTGGTGCGTTGGTTCAATCTTGTGTCTTCGAGGTACTTACTCCAGGGACCCTAAAATACTGCAAAAACCCGACTTCCCAGAAGACCTGTTTTTCACACCTGGTGCATTGGTTAAGTCTCGTGTTTTCGAAGAACACACTCCACGTTCCCTCAAGTACTGTAAAACCCAAAATTCCCTGGAATAGATGTATTTTTCACACCTTGTGCTTTGGTTCAATCTCGTGTCTTCTAGGAACATACTCCAGGGTCCCTAGAGTACAGTAAAAAATCAGACTTCCCCAGATAAGATGCATTTCTTACACCTGGTGTATTAGTTCAATCTCGTGCCTTCCAGGAACTGACACCAGGGACTCTAAAGTACTTTAACACCCAGACTTGCCCGGAGAAGATGCGTTTTTACACCTGGTTCATTGGTTCCATCTCGTGTCTTCGGGGAACTTACTCCAGGTACCTAAAGTACTGGAAAAGCCGTACTTCCCCGGAGAAGATGTGTTTTTCACACCTTGTGCTTTGGTTCAATCTTTTGTCTTCTAGCAACTTACTCCAGGGTCCCCGAAGTACTGTAAAAAATCAGATTTTCCCAGATAAGATGTATTTCTTACACCTGGTGCATTATTTCAATCTCGTGCCTTCCAGGAACTGACTCCAGGGATCCTAAAGTACTGTGCCACCCAGACTTCCTCGGAGCAGATGTGTTTTTACACCTTGTGCCTTGTTTCAGTCTCGTGTCTTCGAGCTACTTATTCTAGGGACCTTGAAGTACTTTAACACCTAGACTTGCCCGGAGAAGATGCGTTTTTACACCTGGTGTATTTGTTCAATGTCGTGGTTTCGAAGCATTTACTCCAGAGACCCTAAAGAACTGTAAATCTCAGACTCGCCCGGAGACGATATGTATTTTACAACTTCTAAATCGGTTCAATCTCTTGCCTTCGTGGAACTTACTCCAGGCATCCTAAAGTACTGGAAAAGCCGGACTTTCCCGGAGAAGATGTGTTTTTCACACCTTGTGCTTTGGTTCAATCTTTTGTCTTCTAGCAACTCACTCCAGGTTCCCGTGAGTGCTGTAAAAAATCATATTTTTCCAGAGAAGATGTATTTCTTACACCTGGGGCATTGGCTCAATCTCGTGCACGTAAGTTCCTACTCCATGGACACTAAAGTACTGTGAAGAATCAGATTTCCCCAGAGATGATGTATTTTTCACACCTGGTGCATTGCTTTAATCTCGTGTATGACATGACATGACATGTCATGACATGCCATGAAATGACATGACATGACATGACATGACATGACATATGACATGACATGACATGACATATGACACGACACGACACAACACGACACGACATGACATGACATGACATGACATGACATGACATGACATGACATGATACATGACATGAAATGACACATGACATGACATGACACATGCCATGACTCGTGACATGACATGACACATGACATGACATAAAACAAGGCATGATACATGACATAAAAAATGACACATGATATGACCTGACACATGACATGCCACATAAAATGACACATGACGTGACATGACACATGGCATGACATGACATGACATGACATGACATGACATGACATGACATGACATGACATGACATGACATGACACGTGCCATGACTCGTGACATGACATGACACATTACATGACATAACACAAGGCATGATACATGATATAAAAAATGACACATGAAATGACATGAAACATGACATGCCACATGACGTGACATGAAACATGGCATGACATGACACATGACATGACATGACACATGTTATAACGTGAAACATGACACATGACATGACACAGGATATGAAACATGATATGACACATAAGATTACGCATCAGATGACAAACGACATGACACATGAGATGAAACACGACATGACACACGACATGACACATGACATGACACATGACATGACACATGACATGACACATGACGTGACACATGACGTGACACATGACGTGACACATGACATGACACATGACATGACACATGACATGACACATGACATGACACATGACATGACACATGA
>CAKNXH010012297.1:0-12922 GCA_932178445.1 Andricus quercusramuli
GACAATTCCCTGTATTCCGAGTAGGACTCTAAGGGACACTGTTGTAGGGGACCAAAAATTACATGTTTTATTATAACGACGTTTCTTATTTCTCAAAACTGTGATAAAACATTCAATCAAATTTAAGAGACATTTAGAAGTTTTAATAAGATTCAAAATTTATTTGAAACTTGAAAACATTTCAAAAAAAATGAGAAAAAACGCACATTTTTGAAATTTTGGAAATTAATATTTTTCTGTTTCTTAAAGATTTTGAAATGTTTCATGATAATACCAAAATTTCGTAAAAATCCTGGCAAAATTCAAACTGATTTTTTATTTTGAAGAATAAATTTTAAGAGAAAATTGACAAATATTTCAAAAAATTGTTAACAGTTTTCAAATATTTCCTACAATTTCGAAAAAGAATGTAGACGATTTTAAAGCAAAAATGTTCAACTAGCACGATTACAAAATTTTATACAACACTCGAGTAAGTTTAAGAAAAATTTAGAAGTTTTGAAAAGATACAAAATTTATTTGAAAATTAAACAGATTTTTGAAAAGCTAAACATCATACATTCTTCAAATATTTGTAAATTAAAAATTTGAAGCTTCTTAAGAATTCTGAAAGATTTCACGATAATGAAAAAAACTTCTTAACCTTAATTGTTATCATGGGTGATGTTGAAACAATACAAAATAGGAAAAAAATATCTCCAAAGCCTCAGTGATAATTTAACAATTCGAAAAAAAAATACTTAAAAGGAACGTATAGACAATCGGAAAAAAATCGGAAAGCCCGCGGGGTGAGAGACACCCCGTGTACACTTTAAGGGTTAAAATTCATGGGATAATTTAAACTGATTTTTTATTTTGAAAAAAGAATTTTAAAAGAATATTTAAAAAGACTTTAAAACATTTCAAAAGACTTCCAAAATTACGAAAACAGAATCTGGAAGATTTGAAGGCATTTTTTTCAGAATTTTCACAAAAATTTTGGAAAAATTCAAATCATTTTAAAAGGTATTTAGAAGGATAAAATGATTTGGAAATTTTTAAAAAATGATTTGAAATTTTACCAGATATACAAAAATTGAAAAAAATGAAACTTTTTAAAGATTTCGAAAAAATTATCGAAGCTTCTCAAGAATTTTGAAAAGCTTCAAGAAAATAAAAAAACTTTTTTGGCGATTCCTGGAAAATTTCTATTTTTATTTTGAAACATTAATCTTTAAAAAAATGTAAATAGGTACACTTTAGAAGTTTCCTAAAAATTTTGAAAAAGATTTGGAAGATTTAAGAGCAATTATTATATATTTTCCAAGATTTTTCAAAATTTCAGGAATAGTTCAAGTCAGTTTAAAATATATTTATTTTCAAGACTTCTGAAAGTCCTACATATGACTGAAATACTTTTTTTCGTTGAAAATTGAACAATTTCGTTGAAAAATCGACTTCAAAATAAATAAAAAAATAAAATAAAACATTCGTTTTCATGATAATGAATCTATTGAACTACCTGAAATTATTAGGCCAGCCGGGGGTTGAATAATTCATAGATTTTTTGTAATTTATTCCCTGAAGGAAAAATGTTAGTAACATTGTTTTTTCACCTTGAATCTTCTCTATTTCCGCTAGCTGTTCGTGCATTTTTGTCTTATCTCGCGAGCTTTCTGTCAGTCTGACAATTTTTGATTATACATCACCTTCATTTTTTTATCTAGCATTACAAGATAAATTTTATGGTAAAATATCTCATTTTTATTTATTACTGTAGATTTTAAATTCTTTTAAAGTCTTATTTGTTTTAGTTTTACTTCGTGTACATAGTCAAATTAAAAAATAATATAATTAATTTCTAATTAAAAACTTTTGCATATAGCTCTATTTTCAGATTTGTAAATTTTGTTTTTCCGATCCGCCCTAATGTACCTATTCATAATAATTTTCATTTTCTTTCGACAATTAAAGTTTCGAATGCGTTACTCTAAAATAGGTTGGTTTTCGAGACCTCAAGTTTGAAATTGTTTAGGAGTTAATTTTGAGGGTTTGAATAAAAATTGTTCAATTTTTGGTGGCTTACAATTTGAAAGAAACGAAAATTTAAAGTTACCATCTTTTTATTTTGTTGTTGTTGAAACAGTGTCTAATTCTTAAGTTCTTGGAATAAAACGTGATAAAATTAGACAAAGCTTCCAAATAGTAAAATATTATTCAGTATTGTTTTGACTTCAAAATTGAACAATTTTAAATATTTCACTTTTCATTTTGAATGATTCGAAATTAGAATTCTATTTCAGTGGTACCGTTGCTATTAATCGAATTACTTGGTATTTCTATGAGTGTAAACTGTACACGTATATCCAATTATTCAGTAACGTGAAATAGAATGAGTGTGTACATAATTCTAATTTTTTTATTGTGAAGCAATAATTCAACTTCATACAGAAAAAGCCCATTCTGCAGACTTCTTTGAATTAAAAAAAAAAAAAAAACATTTTCAGGAATTTATCCCACAACTTCGTTGTCAGTTATAATTGTTGTATTTTGTGTGGCTATTTGTAATATTTCCAATGCTAATACCTATATTTTCTATAAATTTTATATTCTTGCAGTATATGCATATTGTAAGTGTAATTAAATTATTTTCCTGAAGTATACATTTACTTTGAATTATAAATTTTTCATATTATATTTTGACTTTAGAGTTTAATTTGAATTTTATGATAAATAATAAGCGTAAGTCCCATGCGGCCAAATTATACATAATCGGTAATATTATATCTAATTTTGAGTTATTTTATACATTTCTTGTGTAAAGCAAATACGAATTATACATAATTACTTTGACTATGTATAAACTATACATAAAATTTCCTTGTGGTAACTATTTGCTCAAATTTTTAAATAATTTTTAAACGATATTAGAAACGTTTTTGAAACTTTCGAGAAACGGTCCCTATGTGTCTGATGTCCGAAAGACGTTTCCAGAACGTCCTCAAAATGTTTTTACGCTGTCGGATATAGGGACCGTTCTTGGAACGCTTGAGAAACGATCATAATATCGTTTGCCCACTGGGTAACTTATAACTTGTTCCTGTTTTCTCATCTGATGTACTTTAACTGTGAATATTGAATGAAAATAATATATGAAAGAATATATATGTATATGTATAATAATTTTTCTCTATTCACAAATTATTTCTTCAAGTCTTAAAAAGCATGATGTTCTTGCTTGATGTATTAATTAGATTCTGGATTGGGATTTTGCAGCAAAATGAACATGGATGACAATGTAAGAGATTATTATTATTATAATAATCATTACTAATATTATTATTATAACTTAATTCAATATCATACAAATTTGTTTTAAACTTTCCATTTCTTTCGTAGCAGGTTACCCGCTTTCCATTGGTGATGGAATCCCCGAGTCCATCTCAATTATTTTCAGCAATGAGTTGATTGCTTCAAGATTCCCTGGCGCACTTCTTGATAATACTAACAGTTGTTGGTCTACATATACTCAAAGACCCACAAATTGTCTTTTGATTGATAAAAATTCAAATTCATTGGTATCAGGGAAGTAATTGTAATTGTAATTTATTGAAAAAAGTCCCTAGGGCTAAGTAGCCCTCTAAGGAACAAAATATACATGTTAATATTCTTAAAAATAGAATCGTGACACAGTACCTGGATATGTGTATTTAACAGTAGATAAATACTATCGATTAATATTTAACATAGGCCGTTAGAATCATAATGTTATAGTTTGCAGTAAATAGTAGTGTTGTAATTATACGATATGTGTCAAGTAAGATCAGAGACTACATTGGTACTATCAGATCAGAAACTACATTGGTAGTAATATATTTATATATTTTTAATATATTTTGTTACCAATAGGTAATTTCGAGTATATTATTTGAATCATTGAATAAATACTTAAAAAATTCAATTTTAAAATGATAATAAGAGGGCGCTTCCCTGATAATTAATGGTATTCTATTCCATAGACGTGCCCCTCTAACCATAAACGATCTTTGAAGCTTACATGTTCTGTGCGTTGGTATTTTTAAAGCTAAGTTTCTCTCACGAAGTCTGGCATGATTGGAACGTTCTTTATCAACAAAAGAAAAATATTCACGTAAATACTGAGGAGCTTCATTTCTAGATAGTGTAAATAGCAAGTTGCCCATAAAAAATTGTCTTCTTTTAGCCACAGGCAAAAACCCTGCTCTCTCCCGATAAAGAGTAATGTGTTCACTTTTTGACAAATTGTATATAAAACGAATACATGCATTTAGTGCCCGTTCTAGCTTCCCATTCAGTTCATCCGTAATATCATCGTAAGCAATATATCCGTAATCAAAGAACGGAAGAATTAGACTCTTAACTAGTAGAATCCTAGTTGAGGTAGGTAAAGAGTCTTTGTTTTTATTTAATTGCTGTAGAATTCTGGAGGTGTTCCGAGAAATAGCCATCACATGCTCTTTCCAAGACAGAGTACGATTGAGTAAGTATCCTAAATCCTTGACCGATTCTTGAAAGACAATAGTAACATTACCCACCCTCAAAGGTGGGAGGGCAGCCAGCGCATCCACAGAGGGAGAAGCCGAATGCCCAATAATAATAGCATTAGTTTTAACTGGATTTAAAGCAAGACCGTTATTTTCAGCCCAAAGCACGACCCGATCTATGTCCTCCTGGATCTGACTGAGAAGTCTATTCAATTCTGCAGCAGGTCCGGAAAGGTACAATTTGAAATCATCAGCGTATTTGAAATACTTACAAAATTTTAAATCACTTCCAAAACCAGAAGTATACAAGTTAAAAAGCGTAGGTGTTTACACTTTGTGAACGGTTATTTAAATAGGAGGCAAACCATTTTATTACTGTATTGGACATTTTGAAAGATTTGAGTTTTTGTATAAGTAAACTGTGGCTCACCATGTCAAAAGCCTTAGAGAAATCAAAGAGTACCACAACCGTAATCTCTTTTTTATCGATCGCCAGCTTAACATCGGTAGTGATTTTAAGGGATGCTGTGAGTGTGCTATGTTTGGCTCTGAAGCCCGATTGCATAGGGTCTGATAATTTGTTAGTATCTAGAAAATTTGTTAGTTGTTTGTGCACAATCCGTTCAAGTGGCTTTGATAACGCATTAAGGATAGAAATTGGCCGGAAGTCTTTAGTGGAAGTAGGATTGGTGATTTTGGGTATCGGTTGTAATAGTGCCTGTTTCCATACATCTGGGAAAATACCACACTGTAAAGATGCATTATATATCTCCAATAAAATTGGGAAGATAACTGGAAGAGCTAAACGGATCATTTTTATCGACATTCCATCCGTACCGAGAGCATTAGAATTAACTCCCATTACTTCCTTAAGGAGAGTCTCAGGATTAATGTCAGAAAAGAAGAAATCATATTCAATAAAAGTTTGCAGAAGTGAATTGGTGGAGGCAGTTGGTAGTTGTGTCTCAATAGGTTTCAACATAAATGTAGTAAGGAATTCACTAGCAGAGAAATTTTGATCAGGATATTCCTGTTTAGGTGGTATTAAACGCAAGCGCCTGAGAAGATGAAAAATGTTTTCATTTTTGTTTTTATTTCTGATTGCGTTAAAGTTAAATTGGTTGTGGAAGTCCCTAATTTTCGTCTGAACAAGATTCCGAAGTTTGCGGAATTCCGCTTGTGTACTACTATTCATTGTTCTTCTTGCTGATCTACGTTTCGTGTCCCTATTTCTCATCAATTCTCTAATTTCTTCGGTGATCCAAGGGGCCGTTTCCCTTCGAGAACGTGGTACATGTAAAGGCGCAAATTCGTCAAAGGCATTAGTCAAAATTGTAATTTAAACCATTTACCTTAGTATTCACGTCACGAACCGAGGACAAATTTGCCCAATCATATGATATTAAATGATCCGAAACTCTTGTTCATTGATTAGTGTAAGGTTTCGAGTCCGTGTAGGAGTAGGTTCAGGTGAGAGATTACTGGACATTTGGTACTCGATGTTGATAAGATCATGATTAGATAAGAACGGAATTGCATGCTGTGAATAAGATAACACTTTGTCCAGGTCATCTACAATAATCAAGTCTATGCGTGTACTAGTCTCAAAATAGTACTCTCAGCATTAATGAAAATGAGGTATCAACAGAAATTAGTTGTCAAGGTAAACGAAAATGTTTTCAATTGATTGAATCCACAAAAGCATTATATGTACAATGATTTGAATTGGATGAGGATAGATGCCTGAAATTAGAAGAAACAAACTTCTACCAGTAATTATCTATTTTTTAATATAATTCGAGTAGTACATGCTCATCAGTGTCCTGAACAAATTTTTGTTTTGTTTGGAATGCAACACTCAAAAATTGATTTTCTTATTTTACAGTATATCCGCAAATCGATTGGATGAACTAGCTGTTGAGACGTCAAAACTGTTTTCTCTTTATTTAAAAGAAAGCTTTTACACAAAAGCTACACAAAGTAAAAGTGCTGCAGGTACTTTCCAGACGTATTACGGCAAGCAGCGCGAAAAGGAGATAGCGATTGAACGTTTAATAATTTCCACAGTGGGAAAAAGAAAGAGGGCTGAGGAAGGTAAAGATTGTTTTAGCTGAAGTGAATTGTGTATAATTATATATGTGTAACTTTCATCCCAAGAAGTTGATGTTGATTCATATTTATATTTCATAGAAACTGGAGAATCTGAAGAGTTTAAAGATTTACAAACACCAGTGAATGTAAATAATTGTTGAAGATTATAAGAAAAAATGGTGTAGCAGCGCGTTGGAAGAAAGACTGCAGTTTTATAAGAAATCGGAATTTTCTATAATATGGGAAAAATTCGTGAACTTTACCTCTGGGATATACTCTGGTACAAAAATTTATTACGCATATGTGCATATATAGGACGTTTTACTTTGCCCTTTCGAAAACAAGTGAAATGAAATTTGTGAAATTAAAATTTTTCAAGAAAATACTTTTTCTTCCAGGTACAGGCAGACTTTGCAGCATTTTTTAAGAACCTGCACATCTTCATTAGAAGAATTGGCCCGTTTTATCGGAAAAAATAATAAAATTGGCAAAAAAGAAGAAAGCAGCCGATGTCAATATTAAAGAAATTTTAAATGACAAGAAGCAAATTAAAGATGAAGGTTTGTACATCAAAGATGAAGAATACGTATCATACTGTAAGGAAATTGACATCTTCTTGAAGTTTTTGTATATTTATTGTATAATCATGATTTAGTTTTCAAATTATGAGAAATTTTCTGAATAGCAAATTATGAATTTGAATTATTAAACTTCGTATGTTTACAATGTTTCAGCACACAAGCAAACACTAGCTTTGATTTTTTTCTACCATTCCTCTTCAAAACAGTAACAAAACAAACTATTCGTTCGAAGAATAAGACTTCGTAGGTTCCAGATAAGACAGATGTTTCGAAAACTTTCGTCTTGCAACGATTTCGGTTATGAAACGACTTTTTTCATTTTAAGTCAGAAATATTTATAAGTTAATTTTTTTCATATTCATATGCTACATGTATATATTTATAGGAGACTGAGAATTTCAAAGATTCTTTACAAGATGCCCAGAAACAATAAGTGGATTTTCATAATGACCATACAATTAGAGTGCAGCCCTTCATCGTTATAAATGGTCCTTCCCTCGACGATATCAAGTCAGCCTACGTGATACTTGATGAACAAGTGTACCAAGTAGCTACAAGTGTTGCTGCTGTGGATCTCTGCTTCAAGTGCAGTAAAATATTTCGAGACTCATTCGCAATTACATGCAATCACGTTTGGCAATTTTTGGAGAAAGAGGTTTACGAAAGTGAAGTGGAAAATTTGTATGGCGTTGTTGCGACTGTCATTGAACATTTGCAAAAATCTTAGTTATTTAATTATTGTTAGTTATTAAGGAATATTTGTCAAAAAACATAGATTTGCGAAATAAGTTCTCTCAAATGTAAAATATAACCAAAGAAAAAATGAATAAAGAGATGATGAAGTTTACTCTTTCACTCTATAATAATCCTTTGCTTTCACGGAAAGCTGTCGCCGAAGTAATCAAAACTTTTGATAACTTCTTTTCTGAACTGCTCATTCCATTCATACAAGACCAAATGGAGAATGAATTGAAACCTGAAACCGACGAGACTTCTTATTACAAAGCGCGATTCATCTTGGAAAATAATAAAAATATTTATAAGAAATTTTCTACGGAACATTTGCGATTGAAAATGTATGAAGAAGAGAGCGTATATGTGCCTCCTGAAATTTTCGAAGTTGGAGAAGAGCCTGTTTATACAATCAAATTTAAGGAAAATGTTGTAGTCCAAGAGAAAAAAGTGTACGGTGTTCACGTCCCCTTGAAAAAGACGCTAGAAGCATTTTTCAAAATTCCAGGAATATTTAAAGAAATGGAACAATATGCCGAAAAATTGTACGCAGATAAATATTTTTTATCTAATTTCATACAGGGAGATCTATGGTTCCATGCCTGCCTCCACATTTAGTCGCGAAATTTCGAAATATTTTTCTTTTGACTCTTTGTCATTAAACTTTTCATGAGAAACCAATGATTATCGAACAAAAAACATTAAAGGATAAACTCAAAATAGCTGATAGAGGAATTAAAGGACCGTCAGAAGAATCTTGATCTCAGGAAGAACTTTCATGATCATCATCAGAAGAAGCAGAAGAAGAGGAAGAGGGGGAAAAAGACAACCAACTATATGAAGGATTTCTATAATGGAAAGAAAATCCTATAACAATCAATAGAGTTGAAGTTAAACCAAATGCAGGAAGCAAAATATTCAGGGAAGTCATAAAATCGGATATACCTGATTATATCGAGAACAATTGGATACGTTATTTAGCATTATTGATAACAGAGTTTAGAGATGGAGAATTGAAATTAGTAAGATTGATTTTTGGTGACCCAAATTTTACACCATTAGAAAAAGAAAAACATTTGGAGATATTACAAAACCTATCTAATTATTACTCCGAAATAGGATTCCATGCATGCCTTATTAGCACGAGAGAATTAGTTGAAGGTGAAAGGAAAAACATCATCAAAGAAGCCCACGCCAACCACTTCGGAGAGAAAAATACAATTCAATTCAAAGTCTTGAGGACACAAAGCGACCCAAGGGGGACAGCTTTCTGCATCCATCTCGCAAGTGCCTTGGCATATTTTTGGCACGCGGGTATGGCTTTCAGGTTACAAACCGATGATAGTTTCGAACCTCCGGGAGCACCTATCACAAGGCTTTATTGAATAACATTTTAGAATATAGATCTTGAACTTTCCTTAGTTTCACCATGCAAATAAATGTCACATTTCCCATATCCTTGCATCTTGAAAATAAAATTTCTATATAAAAATAAAAATAAGAAAAACATTAAAGTGACACATAATTTTTGAAAAACGTGGTATATTACACCTTAAACACACATCCAAAATTATACTTGAAAAAAGTGACAATTTTAAACCGAAAACGTGACCAAAAGTTACAAATTTCTGAATCAAGAAGTAACTTAAAATTACTAAAGTACATTAATAATGAGGAACGTTCTTTTCAGTTAAAAAGAATCTGAAAGAAGTCGACGAAATTTGTAAAAATTTTTAGAATTATAAGAATTAAAAACAATAAAAAAAATGAAAAAAAGTGGAAAAAAATTCAATTGATTTCAGTAAAATTAGAGTGAATTTAGAAGCATGCAAAGGAATTCAAGAGTGATTGATTAAGTTAATAAGAATTTAAATGAAATAAGCAAAGTTTAACAAGTCAAGGAATGTACATCGAATTAAGTAAAATGAGAGAGGACAGAATTCAGGACAAATTCAAATAAATTTGAGAGAATTCCGAAGAATTTGAAAGATTTTAGGATAATTCAGCAAGAATTCATGGTGAATTCCAGATTAACTGAAACGATTTGCAACAAAAAATCAAAAAAGTTCCGTCGATTTCAGTAAAATTAGATTTAAAAGAGTTAAAAAAAAGAGTTAAAAGAATGTAGAAGTTCAAGAGTAACCAAATGGGAGCTAAAGCTAACAGTGTACGATTCGAATGTTGTGTACAAAAAAGATAAGACCAACTTCAATGCCAGCGCTTTATCCCAAAATTCTGTCGCAGAACTAGAGATTTAACCATAGATAGTATTATGATTCATGAAAAATCGGAAGCCGAGGATTTAGATTCACATAGTCACGGAAGTCGGAATGAAGAAGATTATGAAAATATAACGGAAAAAATTGTATGATTATAACAAAACAAAATTATCAATCGAATTCTATTAATCCTAAATTAACAAATATACTAATGAAGTCTGAAAACGTTGACATAATTAATTCGTATATTTCAATGGAGACGGAATTCTGCATTAAATTTAATAGCTACGATAACCCAAGAACGATTTCAAAAACAAACAGTAGAAAAAGGAGATCAATTAATTATAATGAATAAAGAAAGAATATCCTTGACACGTTCAAGTTCAAGGTCTAAGTCAAGCTCGAATTCAAGAAGAAATTCAAATTCTATTTCGAATTCTAAATCAAGTTTGAAATCAAGCTTCGATAAAGACTCTAAATCAAGTTACTTCTTTCAAAATTTTTTAATATTTATCATTAACTATAGCCTTACATAATTTCTAGGTAGCACCTTCCTAAATATAAAAGAAGGTGAAATCCTACTGACTTAATTACTGAAAATTGAGACACTAAAGATGAGTAAAAAATTAGCAATTCGATTAGTTTAAATATTACCTAAGTTGGTAGTTGAAAACTCATACTTGTTTAGTGGAAATATATTGATTTATTTTGACTGTATATATCAATTAAAAGAAGTTTATAGGAATGGGAAATGTAAGAAATAGAAATGTTTTATAAAAAAACGCCATACTGTAACGATTTCAATTTTATTGAAGCAATAAAGACATTTTTAAGCAGGCTGCATCACCTCCTCCAACATAATGCGTATCCATATCAGTGTTTAATGATTTTTTAGAGGAGACCTGCCTTGTCCTCATCTGCCCTATTTATCTGTGAAATAATTATTAAAATTTATTATTATCTCAAAAAATGATAGGGACTATGTAATACATTAATGTTCTTTTTAACTTTCTTATGAGAGTGATTTCCGTATCCTTTAATATAATAATTGTAATCTGAAGCTTCATTAGGGTAGCTCCAATACGAAAAAAATTATGTTTCAAAGGGAAAACCCCAAAAAGCTTCCATTTGGTAAAAAAACAAGCAAGTTTTGTTCGGATTTTTAAACGATGGTTCGCAAAGCTGTTAAACCAACTTTAAATTGACAAAATCCGTGTTGTCTTATATATAAAATGAATATTTTTTTTATAATCGTAGCAGGACGTCAGAAAAGGTAAAAAAAATTAGTACAGAGTTTGGGCGTCGTTTAACAGCCCTATAAAAAAAATTTACAGTTGATTTTGCACTAAATGAACGCTTTTCGGAGGTTTAAAATTAAAGAAACTTCTTTTCATTCGTGACACCCTAATCTCTTTATATTTTCGTTAGCATGTACATGAACGTATTTCTGCGTTTACCAATTATTATTTTAGCTCTATAAAATTATTCTGAATAAATAAAAATATTTGTGACTGTAAGTTACCTGTTCCGGGAGGTTTATGACAGCATTCTTCACCTGGTAACTAGAAGCATATATTTTCAAAAATAAGTTAAGATGTTTCTCATAAGAACCAGTTTTCATTGTGAAAAAGAAAAAGAACGAAAATTTTGTATGCTTACGGTGCATCCAGGAGCAGGCTTACATGGAACTATAACCTTACCTGCTCCGACAATCGTCATTACAGTTGCAATTACTTTAAAAATAAAATATATCAACATTAATTTCCGGCATTTAGTTTTACAAAAATAAGGTAATGACATTAACAGGTGGAAGCTTTAATTATTAAGCCTTTCCCAAACATTCTCGTCTGAGTATGTGAAATAACAAAATTGAAAATATTAAACTTGTCTTATACTTTTGTGGATCGGACTCAAACTCGTGCAAAATATATTCTTATTGGACGGTGGTTTATCAAGACAACATTTTTCCAGATGGACAAATATTTAATGAAGGCGAGGGGGTAACATTCTTTTATTTTGTGAATGCAGGTTGTTCTTCAGATGCATTTTATAATTTCTGCAATGTTCGCAATTAATTTTGAATGGGTGAATGAAAAAATGCATGAAGTTTCTATAATACACATAAATAGATTTTTACTTTGCCCGCAATCACCGTTTACACAGTTCAAATGGCTTAAGTGCTATACTATTGATGTCGCTATCTCATCAGATATTTTGAAGTTAAGAAATTTTCAATTAAGTCTGGACTGAACTAAATCAGATTTATTGATTTGTGTATTCCATAAATATAGCTCTTACCCAATAGCAGCAACGAGAATATGATTGCCGCCCTCATGATGCAGAATTTAAAAAGTTGAATATAGATTTTCTTCAACTGAATATCCAGACAGTAATGAGAAAGCTCTTTGAAATTGTCGCATTTATACCCCGTAAGATAAACATAATTTATGCCACGAGCAACATTTCAAAGTTTCGTATCACAGTTTCGTGATGCGAAGGCGAAACATAAGTATCAGTATGACAGTTCAATTTTCAACTCTATACGGATGTAGGAGAAAACAAAGTATGTTTGAACTGACTATAATCGAAGGCAAAATAATGTAAAAACATCTGCGAAGTAGAAATATGTATACGATTGTACATATGACTCATCAAATTATTGAGTTTTCAAAAATTTATTATGTACGGAAAAAATTAGCATTAAGTTAAGAAAATATCGGTAAGGACTGAATGGTAATGCTTCATCAAACTTTTTCAGGGCTCAAGATGAAGACCATGGACAAAGAATTCCACATTT
>CAKNXH010012299.1:0-10895 GCA_932178445.1 Andricus quercusramuli
AACTCTTCCGTATATACAAGGTTTATCAGAAAGAATTAGAAGTTCTCCTACAAAATTTAATATAAACGTATATTTCAAAAATAATAATAAATTGGAAAATTTGTACAACAATAAAAAAAAAGATCCTGAATCAATAGAAAATTTATCGGGTGTTGTTTACCTCATAAAATGTAAATTTTGTTCAAAGATTTACATAGGTGAAACTAGCAGAAGACTAAAAACGCGAATAGCTGAACATAAAAGAGATTGCAGAATCGGTAATAACAACACGGGCCTATCTCAACATGCTTGGTCTTTTGATCATCATTTCGATTTTGAATTCAGAAACATCAGAATTTTAGCACAAGAAAATATTACATACAAAAGAAAAATTATAGAATCGATTTTTATTAAAAAGTACAATAATTTGTGTGTTAATTTACAAACTGAAAGAATGCATATTAATGATAAAAAAAAGTAAAAAAAAAAAAAAAAAAAAAATTTCAACAGTTTTGATGTATAACCGTTTTGTTTGTGTTTTCAATGTCATCGAACTATTCGTTTCAGGTAACGATTTTAATGTGTATATTTAATTTATTTAGTGTCAAATTGATTATTAGATGTACGAATTGAATTTTATCAAAAATGTATGTTTTTTACTGACATTTTTTAAATAATTTTATCATCCTGAGGAAGACCCAAAGACGGGTCGAAACGTCGATTTTCTTCATATTGTAATTTAATAAACATATATATATTGAACTTATGACCAAAATAAGTTCTCAATCTCGATAAAGGAGATATATCCATATCAATAAGACGTTCAAAGAAAGGTTAAAATTCAAGACTTCTGTCTGGAATTTTGGAATTATAACTGACTTATTTAGTTCACATCTTGAGATCTCTATTTATAAATAGAGGCTAGAATATATGTAGTAAACAAACAGGCCCACCTCATCCACACGCAAATATAAGCAGTTGTACGCTGTCGTATGTACCGTATAGGAATGACGCCAGAAAAATCATGAAGTTTATCTTCTTTTAATTTCATGTTTAAAAACAAGTTTTCCTCATAATTTGTCACCTAATTATGATAGGAAGCACCACTGAGTAGGTCACGGATTGTTTTTTTTTACTCTGGTTATGAACACACAGATGGTAATTACATTTTTGTTGTCAAAATGCGTTTTTCAGTCTTAATATCGGTTTTACAACTAAAATGTTAATATTTTACATTTAATTTTATAGAATCTTGTATTAAACGATACGCTTAATATTGCTGTGTTTATCACTCAACTGAACTACAATATTTTACTAGAAAAATATGTGGATGGTAATGACGATTAAAATCACGAAAATTGAGGGACAGACTTTAAGGTACCTTAAAATTTGTTTACAATATTATTTATATAGCTTGAGAAATGTGCATAAATTAAACTTTTGTTCCTCTAAAGTTTATAAAGTTGATACGTTTTTAGGTTACTATCAAAAACAAAGGTTAAAATCAGTATATCCTCGTGCAAAGTGTAGTTGGGACGCCGTACGGTAATGACGTTCGGGGTGTTCTTAAATTAAAGTAAGTAGGAACAAAAATTAAAAAAAAAGGAACTGACCATTTTTTAGCGGATGATAATAATTATTTATTAAATAAAAACAAAAATCAGTACGAGTTTTTAATTTAATGTTATATTGCTATGGAACTTCAAGTTTGCTTTCAATTTGACAATTATACTCCATGCCGACAAAGTGAGCCCCTTTCCTTGCTGAACGTCAAAAATCAAATTAAATTCATGACTTACATTTTTACCCAATCTGTATTAGTAATACTGATCAATTATGGAAACATTTTAAATGCTTTATTTTTAAATGTTTCAATAACTCATTCACATATATTTTCAATCAAATTGGTCACTTTTTTTTAGACAAATGTTCAACCTAAAGTATCTCTGGCAGGTCTGTTTGTAGAAACATTCACTATTGCTTCATTAAATAACGGCTTGGAAATTAAAACCCTTTTGAGAATGAAGGTACCTAGTTCAAAAAAAAGATATAAGCTATTGGGATCTGAATTCTTGGGTGCGCCACCGTCGCCATAATTTCAATATGGCCGCTATTCCAGGTAGATTTTGAATAGAAGCCTAGGTAACGTGCGTAAATCATTACAAATATTTCAAAAATGAAAAATCCTGAAGGATCCTTATCAGACCGATTCCATTTCAAATCATGCAGAGAGATCCAGTTTAGGATGTCAGAGTAAACAAAAGCTTTTTTTAGGGGAACCATTTTTTCAACAACAAAATTTTTTTTGTCAGAAAACCCAAACTTTTAATTTTTGCGCCAACTACTACGAAAAAGGGTAAATGTGAAGATCACAAAGTTGTTTAGAATTAACATTTTGAAAGCAACCGAATTAAATTTTCATATAGTACAACAAAACTTAAAATTTATTAAATGTTACTATAATTTACTGAAAAATAAGTGATCTTTCTAGAGATCGTGTACTTTTTGCACATAGAAAACATGTTTAACGGATATTTTTTTCAAAAATAAAGAAAATCGACAGTGCAATCGAAGACATCGAGTGCAGACCCTATTGAAAAACCCTGTACGGGATCCCGTGACTGTTCCTGTTCGTGTTCCTCTGCCAGAACTATGGCCAGATCTCGTACAAGAAACGTTACGGGTTCAGCATAAGAAATTGAGACACGAACCTGTACACAAACATGTACAGGACCATGCAGGAAACGAGGGAACCCTTACAGGAACGTGTACACGTCCTAAGTGGCCACGAATGAACATGTAGGGGATCCTGTAAAGAATCTCGCACGGTTTCCTCCGTATCGGTAAAATTTTACTGTCATTAATTTGATGATGTGAAGGAACACGGATAATAATCTGTAATACCTTGCCTTTTTATAACCTTGAAGATCCAACTCACTAGTGAGAGAGCTAAGCCCTAGAGCACCCTGGTGGATTAGTTTCACTAGGGTTCCTGTACAGGATTCTGTAGAGGATCTCGTACCGAATCCTGTACAGGAACCCTATTGAAACTAATCCACCAGGGTGTGCTACGAGCTAGCTCTCCCGCTAGTGAGTTGAATCTGCAAGGATATAAAGAGAGGCGCTGTATGAAACATATGTATCTATGTTCCTTCACATCATTAAATTTATTATATTAAAATTTTGCTGATACGGCAGAAAACGTGCTAGATTCTTTACAGGAACCCCTATATTTTTATTCGTCGCCACTTAGGACGTATACACGTTCCCGTAAGGGTTCCCTCGTTTTCTGCATGTTCCTGTACATGTTTGTGTACAGGTTCGTGTCTCAATTTCTTATGCTGACCCTGTAAAGTTTCTTGTACTAGATCTGGTCCTATTTCTATCAAAGGAACATGTAACATACAAGAACAGTCACGAGATCCCTTACAGGGGTTTTCGATAGGGGAGGCAGCAATAATTAACAAAGTAAATATTTAGTCGATGGAATGTAACCTTTAAAAAGTGTAAAGGACTTTTTGTAGACATTTTTAACAACTTAGAATGGAAGGTTAACTTCATTAGCTCCTAATTGGTAAGATATTTTTTTGTCGGCTAAAGTACGAAATACGTATCTCTTTATTTTCATTGAAGAATTATATTTTCAAAGGTAAATTTATTATGAAACCCTAACCTGGACTTCTCTGCATGATTTGAAGTGGTATCGGTCATCATCAATTAAAGACAAGATGTTTCTCTTTTGAGGTTAAGGTTCTTGACGAATAATGATGAAAAATGGAATATAATTATTATGTTTTTTATTAATAATTTAAAATATTATCATTTATAAATACTTTAATTTATTTCATGTGGCATATTAACGAATATTTACTTGAGCCAGAACAGTAAAAATCTTCGCTTCTAAAGTGCAAGGAACAAACTACCATGGTGTCAGTTGTAGGTTTTCCCATTCTTAATGCATTTTCCAAGCTATGCGCTGATCAATCTTTTCGGGCTCTCCAAACGTATTTTTAATTGTCACAAGTGATACAGCGACTTTAGGAAAACGGAAAAATAGCAGCGTTTCATATTTTCGCGCTGTAAACGAACAGCCAAACACGCAGCAAAACTCTTTGCTTTTTGTTTTTTGCGGGGAAAATACCATAATAGAAATTTTAAATAACAAAATAAACTTTTGCCTTGATTTTAAATCAATTTTGAAGCATTATCTATTGTTTATTTTTGAATGAACAGTATTTTTCTGCGATTGCCCATGCGTTCTGTCAAAATCGACCTGGAGTTGAAGGTTTCAAATTCTGCCACCAGATGGTGTATCGCAGCGCATCGGATCCCAATAATCATAAAATTAATTTTAACGTGCAAACTGCAGATTATAATGATAAATTAAAATTTTTAAAATTTGTTTAAGCTTTTTCGGGGTTCAATCGTGTGCGAAACTATGAATGTTGCCGAAGTTTCGTGAACATGGCAGTTCACTTCTTCAGGGCTGACCTGAAACTGAAGTTTCAGGTTATGTTGTTCTTATATATTTATTCTTTACGATGCCTGTGATAGGGCAGAGCGCCCCAGGGTGGGGCCTGGTCGAACTTGATTGGCCAATCAAGTCTTTTTTAGAAACCCCAGGAGGAGGCTTAAAACACCCTTGGCTATACAGTATAGCTGTGGACTTGAACGAACGTTTTAGTGGCTATTCTGTGTTTTCTGTTGGTTATGTGTGATTTGATTTTCAATGCGTGAATATACATCACGCTGAATCCTTTTGTGCTGTTTTAAGAGTGATGTAACTCTGATACCCATTTTTGGAATGATTGTGATTTTGAGCTTTGGAAGGAATTACTGGTCATATATATCTGGATAAGTTTAACAATTTAAAGCATCATCAGTTACAGTGAACTAAATGGCGGTAAGCCCATATAAACTCCGATTTCAAACGTTTTGGATAATATCTCATTACTGATATTCTGTGATCATCTACGTTATTCGAGGTAACAACTTTCTTCATTATTCCGATTTGCCTTTGGGTTGCATATTTTGCTGCTTAAACCCTTTGCCAGCTGGAAGTGTGAGGAGATCAACGGTTTCTTTTTGAAATTCGAGGCAATGTTTGCTAACTGTCCTCTTCAAGGACACATTTACAAACCTAGCAGCAGTCAACCTAGTGCCCATAGAGGTCGGCAAAATGTATAACATCAAAATATTTTGCAATCAACCGCTTCCTGTCTCCTCATGCTTATCTATCCTGCTTTCACCTCCCTATCCTGGTAATTGCTTTATTATTATTTTTGCTTTGTGCATGAAAGGTGCTGATTTGACTCCGTTCATTTATTTTACTGCTTTGTAGATTTAAATTTTTTTTTTGGTCATTGGTCCCAGCTTTTAATTTTTCCCTGCTTTAGTGCTTTCTTAGTCAACGGCGATACCACGCTGAAAACACCAGTTCCCGTTAGATCACTGAAGTTAAGCAGTGTTGGGCGCGGTTAGTACTTGGATGGGTGACCGTTCGGGGAATACTGCGTGTTGTTGACCCGTCGTGGGTGTGGTGGACCCACACTGGTAGTATTTATCCACCTAGAAACACTACCCGAATCGGGTAGTGAGGCAATGAACTTTCGAGTTCGAAATGCTAATCAATTTTTTTTTTTTTAGTGCTTTCTAACAAATACTTCTTTTGTCAGATATGGTTATTGCCCCTATCATATGGTTATTGCCCCTATCTTTCTCACGCATTTCAAAGTGGTTTGACGAACTGGTTATTTTTCCTTGGCGCGGATATGACATGCCTATTCTCCTTTTTTTGCTCTCTGTTTGAAGAGGATGGCTAAGGTCTATCCGAAAATTAATTTTTAATTTAGCTTTAGGGGCGGGATAGACATTAGTTTTATATTCTTTATCAAATTTAATTGAGCCCTTTTTTTAGGTTCCCCCATCCGGCAGAATGAATCCGACCGGGTCTGGTGGAAAGCCAAATTTTCTGGGTGATGCATCCCCATTCCGGGGTTTTAGAAGAGAAGGACGTAGTTCCACTCACGGATCGTCCCGGGCAGCCGTGATTCCCTCGTCGAAGAGTGGGAATTCCGCGAATCACCGCACATCTTCTCCTCGGTCAGGTTCCTTTAAGAGACCTGGAACCTCCCCTCTGCAGGCGGCCTCCCATAAGGAAAGTCGTCTGGACCTAAATAAAAGTGCCGAGGCTTCCAGGAAAGGAACTCCGGCTGCGAGTAATAATCTCAGCCCACCCGTGCACTCTCTACCGGGTACGGACTCAAAACGGGCCAATCTTTTCCATTCAACCGCTATCAGGGAAGAGAGTCGAGTTGACGAGGTTAATCCTCCTTCTTACCCTGAGGATCATTATAGATGGTCCAACCCAGAATCTCCGGTCCCCCTCTATCAGGAGAATGCTGTTCCCCCCTTCCTAGTTTTCCTTCAATGTGAGTCGAGGGGCAGAAACGTTGGGAAATATGATCCCCTTGCTCTTGCTGTCAAAATCAGGGATATAATTTCTGGCCCGAGGCAGATTCATAGAAATGGGCAAAATCGGGTTAAGATTTTCTGCGAAAATAGGGAGGATGCTAATACTCTAGTCGTCTCCGAAGAGTTAAAGGTCCAAGGCTATTTGGTCTCCATTCCTCCATCCCTCATATTTAAGAAAGCCTTTGTTAATGGCATTCCGGTAAAGTATTCGGCCGTCGACATACTTAATAGGACCACGGAAGAAATCAGGGGGACCATCTTGTCTATTAGACGTAGAACCAAGATGGATGGCACTTGGGATGAAAGAGTAGAATTTTTATTTGCATGTTCTAGGGTCCCACGCGTCATCTATCTCTCCAGCTTTGGTTACAACGTAACCCCCGTAATTCCTCCCCCCAAGAGATGTTATACCTGCCAACGGTATCGTCACGGATCCGACCAATGCCGGGCATCTAGGCCGACGTGCGAACTGTGGGGGTGATCACATGTCCTCTTCTCGGACCTGCAGAATCTACCTCTATGAATTTGAGGTCATGAAGTTTCGGTTTTGGAACGATTGTGGTTTCTTGGAGGCGGAAGCAGCTCTTAATGAAATGGGTTGCTTTCACCCTGGCGGTCGAGGCTCTCCGGAACGCTCTCCTAGTCAGATCTCTAACCGACGACTATCCGGACCACCTGCATCTCCCACTGTTCCCACCCTTCCCCCTTCCATGGGTGAATTAAAGGCCATGGAAGAGTCGCTTAGGGAAGCGGCTTCCTCCCTTTTGGTTACATAATATGTCCGTACGGGCCTGAATCAAGGAAACTCGCCTTCTGAAACGGCATATTTTTAATTCAGTGGAGCTCATTTAGAAGTTACTCCACTTGTTCACTTATTGCTATACTGTTTTTTGTTTTGTTTGTTTCTTTGTTTGATGTCTTAATTTATAAACTGGTAGCTATAAGATATAACCTTTTCTACTTAAGGATTCCTTTCTCCACTTTTAAGGCTTTTACTTGTTACTTAATTATTAAGTTGGTTTGTTTTTGAGCCTTATCTTGTTTTTGTTTGCTTTGTACTTCTTATCGTGGATGTCTTAATTACTATAGGTTCTCGGCGTTAGTCCAGTTTTAGCTTTAGCCACTGAGGTATTAAATTTGAGCCATACAGAACGAATTAGCTTGCAACACATAAATTCTCTTGGAAACTCAAAGAATCTAAAGTTAGTTTGCTGTTTTAAAAGTCTTTTTCAGTTTTGATTTGAAGATTTAGTTCTAATATTTCTATAATTCCCAATTCAAACTAAATTAGAGTAAATTTCGCCTAAAATCAAATGTTCTCCTCGAACTAAAAGTGTTAGAAATTAGAATATTTTAGATTGATGTAACCCCTAACCCCATAATTTAAGTCTCTTTTTTCTCTCTTTTCAAACTTTCAGTCCTGCCTTTTATATAATTTTAACATATCTGATTATCGTGCAATTCAAATTTAAATTGCTATTTATTATCCAAATTGTTAAGTATTTTAAATATCCTTTTAGATTGCTTAAAAATTCTTTTCTATTATTATTTTTTATTATTATTATACCATTAAGCCTTTTCCCTTCCGGGGTAGGCGTGACTTGTTCGGTTGGAAGGTAGTGAAATAGGTATATGGGTATGAGGTTGATCGGTATATGGGTATAGGGTGGATGGGTATGTAGGTGTTATGTATAGATGTTTTAGATTGATCTGGAGTTCTCGTGTTATTTATATAAATTACACGTTCACTCCGCAACACTGCTCCGACCCAGGTTGCTGATCAATCTCTCTAGCGATCACCCCAAATGAGGAGCCTCACAAAATTATTATGTATGGTTCCCCACTTGGGCCCATTAGAATCCAAGGTCTTTGTTTCAGGCATCATTCACTCTATTGTCACTCTGTTTATAAACTATTTGTCGCCACATATTTCTGTCCTGGCATACTACTCTAGCTTCATTCACGTCCATGCATTTTTTCATGCAGGCTCTTGTATTTCTATGGCTTCTTATGTCTCTTCGTATTAGTGTCTCATTCACAGATTCTAACCATTCTTTCGGCAGTCTACCTCTGGGCATTTTGCCATTTACTTTACCTTTATACACTTGCTTGGTCAGTCGTTCATCTTTCATTCTTTCAAGATGTCCGAACCACCTTAGCTGATTTCTTTCCCATATGTCAACTAGTGTCTCCCCTGTACCACATTCTTTGAGGATTGTCTCGTTTCGTACTTTGTCCATCAATGTTTTCCCGCATATTATGCGCAGAGTTTTCATGCCGATCGCGTCGATTTTACTCCTGTCCTTTTCTTGACAGGTCCATGTCTCGCTACCGTATAGTACAGTCGGTACGAAAATAGAGTTATGTATGGCCATTTTAGCTTTTTTTGATATGTTTTTATTTGTGAGGATGGACGATGCTCTACCGATAACCTGCTTACCCTTATTTATGCGCCTATCTAATTCCTCATCTATTTTTCCGTCGTTAGTGAATAGACTACCTAGATATACGTACTTGTCAACTTGTTCTAATTTCTTATCATTTAGGACTATGTTGCATATTGTTTTCTCACTTTTTCCCTCAAACACCATGACTTTCGTTTTATTCACGTTAATTTTGAGGTCCATGTTCTTCATGCTTGTATTAAGTTTATTCAACATTCTTTGCAAGTCTTCGACTGATTCTGCCATAACAATCTTGTCATCCGCGAAAGCCAACCCACGTACCTTGACGGTTTCGAGATCCACACCTTTTTCGTCGAAGAGGGCAGTTCTAAGACACTTATCCATGAATATGATAAATAGCCACGAGGACATAACGCATCCTTGTTTCACGCCTTGCATAATATCGAACCATTCACTCTTTTTCCCATTTACCCTTACACTCGCGTTACTACCTGTATATATTGTTTTTATTGCTTGTAGGAGCCCTCCATTCACTCCATACTCTTTAAGGACTTCCCAAAGTTTACTTCTATTTACCGTGTCGAATGCTTTTTCTAGATCGATAAATGCACAGAAGACTTTCTTTCCTACTCTCAAACTTTTTTCTGCGACCTGTCTTAGGCTAAATATCTGATCCGTACATGATCTTCCTGGCATAAATCCACTTTGGACTTCCCATATTTTCTCTTCTGTAATTTCCATTACCCTACGGATAAGTATTTTTGAGTATATTTTACTTACGGTACTTAGTAGGCTGATACCTCTGTAATTACTGCATTTGCTTTTATCTCCTTTTCTTTTGTATATTGGTACGATAATCGCTTTTCTCCAATCGTCTGGGACTTCTCCCGTTTCGATACATAAATTTATTAATTCGCACAACCTGTGAGGTATGTACTCGCCACCGCATTTAAGCATTTCAGCGCTATTATTGTCTATACCCGCAGCCTTACCGTTTTTCAAGTTCTTAATTATATCTCTGACCTCAGTGACACAGACTTTTTCAATTGGGTTTTCTAATGCATTATCTTCTATGTCGCAGTTTTGTTGTCCGATATTTTCACCTCCCAATAGTTCTTTGAAAGACTCTTTCAAAGCGTCTACTATTCCGTCTATATCATATAGCATTTCGCAATACGGGTCAATTGTTATTTATTACTTAAACTTGTAAATCATGCAATTCCAAATATAAATTGTTATTTATTACTCAACTTGTTAAATAATTTAAATATTCTTTTAAAATTAACTTCTCTAATTAAATTCAGTTACTCTGTTTGAA
This sequence comes from Andricus quercusramuli, assembly GCA_932178445.1. Lineage (NCBI taxonomy): Eukaryota > Metazoa > Arthropoda > Insecta > Hymenoptera > Cynipidae > Andricus > Andricus quercusramuli. The sequence goes on from CAKNXH010012299.1 coordinate 10,177, forward strand.
ATTTGATTGATTTTGATTTGAAGATTTAGTTTTAATACTTCTATAATTCCTAACTTGAATTAAATTAAAGTAAATTTCGCTTAAAATCAAATGTCCACCTCTAACTAAAAGGGTTAGAAATTAGGATATTTCATATTGAAGGAACCCCTAACCCCATAATCTAAGTCTCTTTCTTCAAACTTTCAGTCCTACCTTTTATATAATCTTAACTTATCTGATTACCGTGCAATTCAAATTTAAATTGCTGTTTATTATTCAAATTGTTGAGTAATTTAAATATCCTTTTAAAAGGTTTAAAATCTTTCTATTAACTAATTAATTTTCGCATACTCGATTTTTTAGAATTTAATAAGGGCTTAATTGTTATTTATTACTTAAACTCGTAGGACTTGCAAGTTGGTGGCGGAAGTGAGAACGTGTTTGGTGACAGGTGGTGAGAGGATTTTACTGAATTTGTGTGGAAGGTGTGAGTGGAGTGTGAGGGTGGAAGCCGAGGAGGTGAGTAGAGTTGTGTGGGGTGGATTGGGGAGATAAAAAGTGGTTTTTGACGAGGGAGTGAGGTAGGATTAAGGTAGATAGTGAAAGTGAGGTTAGGTTGGCAAGCAGTCGGAGGAGCTTGCGGTCGGGAGTCTTGGGCATTTGAGGGCTCAGTGGTGGTTATAGCAGAGTTATGGGATGTAAAGGGAGAGAAAGGGGTGTCTGCAGGGGCCGTAAGTTAT
>CAKNXH010012306.1:0-13371 GCA_932178445.1 Andricus quercusramuli
ATTTGTTTATTAAATCTTGTTTATAATATTAACAAGAATAATCTCAGAGAAGTATGTTCAATATTAATATTGTATACAACCAAACTTCTTGCAATATAACTGAAAAAATGTAAATTATTGAAAATGATAGAAAACACACTTTCAACATATAAATTGTTCATAACAAATTTTTGTTTACTATATTATGATGAAACGTCTTTAGCTAATGTTACTCTATGACAAGTAGTCGTTTGCAACAATTTTCCTATCATTGTCGAACATCGGGAACGTCAAGTAGACAAAATGGTATAATTCTTAACAAAAAATTGTCCACTGCCCAGTCATTTTTTCACCATTTACGAGTTTTAGTGTTTATCTAGCATATTTTTTTAGATGCAAGCGATTGCAGGGAAGTACAAGAACTCCGTCAAATACGTTTACAAGAATGAATCTTATCATTTAGATAAACGAACACAACACATATATCGTTGTGCCCTTCGAACGGGCACATCAAGATGTCCCGGAAAAGTGTCATGGCGGGGCGGAGAAAATGAAGTTCCGGAAGTAAATGAGCCACATCGAGGTCATGAACCAGATCCCTTCATTTTTGACAAGCTACTAATGAAGCTGGAAATGAAGCAAAGATCTGAGCATACCAATGCAAATTTGTTACACATTTTCAACGATGTATGCAGAGCGTATGTTTTTTATTCAAATGTCTCTTTGTCTATTGTTTGTCTATCTCTGATATATTTATAAAGCTAATTCTCTTTTATATTTTAGTGAGCCAGAGGCTGCCTCGACTCTAACATTCGAGAATGTAAAATCGGCCATGATTAGTGCACGAAGTAGAGCTCAGCCACAGGTTCCTCGAAGCCTTCAAGAGTTAGCAGAACACTTGAAGGATTACGAACCAACAAGAGCCATATATCGAGGAATGGCTAAAGGATCTGATGGTTGTATTGGGCTCGTTTTTGCCAGTGATAAGATGTTGGAAGTGCTAAAGGAAGCAATTCAAATATTTACTGACGGCACGTTCAAGGTAAATATAAATTTTTTAAATGAAAGCAGTAGTATAAAGTGGAATGTATAAAAAAATTTTATGTATAATATTGAAATTTGATCTTCAGGTGACGCCAAACTATCCTCGTATTTACCAACTGTATACGATACACGTTCTGGTAGTTGACAAGGTAAGAAGAATATTTGTCATTTTAAAACATGACAAGAAAATAAGAAAACATGAGGTCATTTATCAAATTTTACAGGGTCTTGCTGCGGTCTATGTGTTGTGCGACTGTCGTACCCAAGCACTATACGAGGCTGTGCTAAACTTGATTTTTGTAGACCTTTTGCAACATCAAAATCAAGTGCAGTACATAATGGGTGATTTTGAAGCTGCCACTATGAATGCTTTTCGCTTCAGGTTTGAGGATGCCATCCTGATAGGCTGTTGGTTCCACTTTGCTCAGGTAATTTAAAAATCAATAACAATTTCTTATCCTTTTCGTCCAAGCAAAATTACACATCCCTACATTTTAATTTCCACAGCATGTTTGACAATATTATTTTTCTTTTACAGTGCCTTAGAAGACGTTGGATGAACCTAGGGTTGCACAATGCTCCTAAACAAATACTCTGGATGGCTATGTCTCTCGCTTTAGCACCAGCTCATCTCTTTGAAGAAGGCATTTTAATTCTGAGCCAAACTGCTGACGAAATGGCAATTGAGTTTCCCAGAGTTTTGGAATTTTTACACTATCTGCGAACACAGTGGCTCCCCATCGCAGAAATCGTCAGTGTTTTCAACTGCAGTTCACGGACCAATAATATATGTGAATCCTTCCACAAACGCATCCTCATACTACTTGGAGGCATCCATCCAAATGTTTGGGTGTTTTTGGGTAAATTTATATTTTAAATTTTAATTTCTCCAATTGCATATTTTTAAATTTCAAATATTAGTACTAAACATTTATTATTCCATGCTTTCAGGGAATTTAGTAAAATTGATCCAGAATGAAGATATCAACCTGGAGCGACTGAAGAATGGTCTTTGTCCTCGACGTGCTAGATCAATCCGCTACTGGGATCGCGATGTGACAATTCGAGATGCTCAGCGACGCCTGACCGGTGGAAAGTAAGTATAGGTGTTACTGAAGCATTTTTGCTGTCACTTTGTCACCCAATGAAATTCGTGATAATTAACTAATATCTTCAAATTTGCAGCCCTTCTTTGCCACTTCGAGATTTTCTAGTGCGTTGCTCCTGCAGAACAAGTAGCGTTTTCATCGCCAACAATTTGGAATTGGGTATGATTCAGTAGCTAAGAAAATAAGCTTAAGCTATTTAATATTTGTTGCTGACAAACAATATTTTTAATGATTACAGAGATCGAACGTCTTGATCCTGCGCTATTGCATACAGGACTACTGGTACAACAAGGTCCTCCTGCACTTCCGTTTCATGGAAATCGAAGCACTACAGCCACTTCTGGTAAGTTCGAATGAAAATTGACCAAAGTTTAAATGCAGAATTGTAGGACCACCCTAATATATGTATATTTATCAGGGTGGTTCTTATTTATACTTGGTGGAAAGTTTTTCCTCGAATTTCTCTGCTCTCAACCCCCAGTTTTGTTTGAATGCCCAAAAAAAAAAATCTCAAAATTTGAGCAAGATCGGTTAATATTTAGGGGTCACGCAAAGACCATAAAGTTTCCCATTGATTTAACATGTCAAAAAGTCAGATTTTTGTAAATCTAATATTTAAACGCGATAATATGTTACAAATAATTTCGTGTTTTAATATATTGTTCAGAACTCATCAGGCGAAACACAGTTTATTCTGAATAATCGTGGATGCTCAAACAAATTGAAATTTTTTAAACAATTTTTTTGTATAAATATGTTTGTGTGCTATTTTTCGAAAGACTGAAATATTTTTATGTTCTACTTTGCTTTTCAAGAATACGCTTAAATGTTTAAACAAATTAAAAATTGTTCAAACAATTGAATATTAGTTAAAAAATGACTGGGTATTCGTAAATTACTGATCAATGATTATTTATTTTTAAACAACTTTTAAAAGCGTCAATAAACCGCAATATTACGTAAAATTCACATTTGTCACTTATGGGGTTTTCTTTGGGGACCCATAAGAGTGGCTTAAAATTATTCAACATCAAAATTCATGATTGATTCTTATTCTCTGATGAGGTTTGAACAATATATTAAAACACGGAATTATTTGTAACATATTATCGCGTTTAAATATTAGATTTACAAAAAGCTAACTTTTTCCCATGTTAAATCAATGGGAAAGTTTATGGTCTTTGCGTGACCCCTGAATATTAACCGATTTTGCTCAAATTTGGAGGAGATTTTTTTTCGGGCATTCAAACAAAACTGGGGGGGGGGGGGTGAGAGCAGAGAAATTTGAGAAGTGAAAAATAAGGGCCACCCTAATATTTATGTAAAGATATTAAATATATATTTTACTAATTATTTATTTATAGTTCGAAGAGGAATACGAAACTTGGGCAGTCAAGCGGGAAGAGGAAGGGGTCAACCTAGAGGAAGACCGCTTACAAATCGAGATGGAAGTGGTACCGGAACTCATGAAGAGAGCAATGAGCAACCAGGTCAAGAAACAGTCCCAACCATCCAAGAAGCTGAGGAATTAGCTGATGATTTCGACAGAACCCGCCCGACTAGTGCTGAGGAACCATGGCAAGAAGCTATCGCTTCCAGAGGAAGAGGTAGGCCAAGAGGAAGACCACGTGGCAGCCGACGTGGAAGTGGTCGAGGAAGCCAAAACACACGATACGAGGAACCACAACAAGAAGCAATTCACGTGGTTGAAGATTTGTCTAATGAGTTCGGTAAGTTGTCAGCCAAACCATTTTCGTTTAAAATGAAGTGTTACAATGTAGATGCGTTAATGTTTTCTAATATTTCCTTTACAGATCGTATCGAAATCCAGGAACTTGTGAGCTCATCCACAGGAAGAGGTAGACCACGAGGAAGACCACGAGGAAGACCACGTGGTAGTCGACGCGGAAGTGGCCGCAGAACTCGCCAGACAAGAGCAGTGCAAGTGGTTGATGAAAGCTGGGATGAAACCTGGGAACCACCCCTAGGTTTAATGCAGATTTCGAATGAGGACAGCAATGCCAGTTCAGGATGTAAGTTCAGAAAAACGTATCCATTTTGTCCCTTTTACTCGCCGCTTATTTTCCAAACAATAATACTGACAATAATTTTATTAATTGTTTCAGCTGATGACGAATCCATTTACCATGTAGAGGAAGAAGCCTGGGAGCGCAGGATGGCGCAACCACCAGAACATCCTTTGCCATATCATCCTGTGCAGCCATTAGATGCTATCGAACCCAGAGCAGATGGAACCTACGTTTGCTGCCACGATTTTCGCCCATCTGTAGTCTTCATGGACTGCAGACACATGGTCTGTTGTCAGGAATGTGCGCCTGAATTACAGGAATGCCCAATATGTAGGCAAGTCATCGTCAGTCAGATGATCGTTCTAATCTGAAGGATCAGATTGTAGATGTAGTGCGTTAATATTAAAATGTCTCATACATAAATGCAATGTTTAATATTTACGCTCAACACTATTATTTTTACTCACATTATTATGATATTATTATTGCAACCCCCTTTCCAGGGTCAATTATTCTGTTTTTGTCAGTATATTTCAATAAAAGCTTGTTTTTTAAAAACCTACATTCTTATTTATTTTCTGGTTTTCAGTCTTGCAATTTATCCTTTAAAGCACGTTTTAATTGTTATCAGTTTTGAACATATTTTTACAGTCTCATCATAGATTATTGAGAAAGTGTTAGAATCGTCCGAGAGCTTTTTAAAAGACCTGTAATTTTTTTGATAGGACTTGATATTTTGGTTTTATCAATTGAAAATTCTATCAAACAAAAAAAAATTCCAATTTTGAGCCAAGCAACGTAAGGCGAGGAAGAAAGTTCTAAGGAAAAATCGCAGTTTTTAGAAAGTCCTAAAAAATTTGTTTTAGATATTTTTTGACCGAACTTGTTGTTTTTAATTCAATTATCGCAATTGATAACCAAATTCGAAAATTTAAATATCAAGGCAAAAGACGCGAGATACGTAGAAAAATACTAAAAGAAGAGTTTCAGGTATTTTTTTTTACGTATTCATTAAAAATGCTAGGAAAAAGTACCTATTTTTAGCATAACATCAGAATAAATAACCAAGCGCGAAGCGCGAGGTCCAAACATGTACGAGCGTAAAGCGCGAGACCTGACAGACGCGCGCATAAATGAATCTTCAATAAATGCAAGTCCATTATGTAAAATATGTTTTGTTTAGGAAAAGTTTCACACTTCATATCATTGCATTGTGCAGAATATGCCTGTGTTGAATATCTTCACTCAGAATATTTGCTAAATAGCAGCAACAATATTTGAATTAAAACTATAATAACTTCATTTTGTGTAGGATAAACTTTGTGTAAAAAATATTTTATTTACTGTTTTAAATACGTTGTGGAGAATATATTTTGTGTAGGAAAACAATGTTTTGAGAATATATTCATAATAAAATATTACTATTTAATTCTGTGTAGAACATACATATTCTGTGTAGAAAATATTTTGTGCAGGAAAAATATTGGACAGAATAATTTTTTGTCCAACATTTGTAAAATATTTTCAGAATAAAATAATTACTATTTATTTCTGTGTAGGATATATTCTGCGTAGAAAATATTTTGTGTAGGAAAAATAAAACGGTATTAAATTCTGTGTAGGAAGCATTATGTGTAGAAAATATTTTGTGTAGGAAAAATATAACAGTATTGAACAATAATTAATTCTGTGTAGGAAATATTTTGTGTAGAAAATATTTTGTGTAGGAAAAAAATAAAAGTAATAAACAGTATTAAATTCTGTGTAGGAAATATTCTGTGTAGAAAAAATTTTGTGTAGGAAAAATATAACAGTATTAAATTTTGTGTAGGAAATATTTTGTGTAGGAAAAATATGATCAGTATATGTTGTGTACAATATATTTTGTGTAGAATAAATTTGTGTAGGAACGGGTGTTACTCCATAGATTAGGACAAGCGGTCTTAATCGGAGAGGGCTTTTTCAGAGTTTGCACTGTAAAACAATAGTTTGATTTTCAGTAAAAAAAAAATTTAATAAAAAAGAATGTCAAAAGACAATGTTTGAACAATACTTGTAGTTTAAGGAATACTTGCAAAATTATTACTAACTACAATATTTTTGATAATTTCTAATGCAATTTGATTCAGAATAAAAAATCATATTTCCACAGACGCAGATTCTAATCAGAACAAGAAATTCAGTACATTTTAATTTGAAATTAAATACGTAAAAATAAAGCCAAAATTGTACTACTTTTTAAAATTTGTTATCAAGTTGTCTTCGATGGGAAAAGAATGAATTTTTATAAAACATAAAAATGCCTTTAATAATCTCAGATTTTTACATATTTTGACAAATTCTTTAGCTACAATTTTTTGATTTGAAAGCATAATGAAATAATTATTCAACTACAATTTTTCTTTGAAAATTTCATTTTTCACTACATGTTGATTGTTGAAATGATTATACTGTCACATAAATTATTTTCAGTGGTAATAATGATTGAAATGCAATGTTTCTTGACGATTAGTATTCTTTCTACTATTTAAAAAATTTTTTTCATCATTTTTTCGTCGAAAAGAAAAAGGAAATTTGTTCGAAGATTATTTGAATAATTATTCAACTACAAGGTTATTTACAATTCCGCATTGATACTACAGTGAGGTTTACAAGGGAAAGAAGTAAACTTTCACTGAAATAAAATTTTAAAAGTATTTTTTCGATTGCAATGTTTTCTCACAATATTTGAAAAATTTGTTTGAAAGATAATCATTATCATAGAAACTAAGGCTAATATTTTCCTAATATAATTATATAATAAATATAATAAATCTCCTAATGCTAATTTACTCCTTATAGTAAATAATTCACAATACGAAACTTACCTTTATGAAATTCCTTCATATGCACATTTAACTAATACTGCTTTTTAAATTGCTTGTGGCATTCAGCACATTTTACCACGGCATTTTTTTTTTTGGTTTATCAGGTGGCACTTTATCAAACTCCGCTACAATCAAATTAGAAACAAATTGAGAAAAATGTTTATGTTAAATGTTTGGTTCTATTTAGAAAAGAATTCTTTTTCTTACTAGGATGAAGCCGTTTTACATGTGTTTAACTTGGGTCTGAGGTTCAAACCATAGCGCGCTAAATCGAAGCGGCTGAAAGACCGTAGCGCACATATAATAACCAAATATTGATTATTATTTATATGAAGCAAAAGAACTTAATCCCAGCCCTAATCATTCTTTTGAACCTATATACTTCGTTTCGCAATAAATAATAGTGTAAAATTCCAAGCTAGAAAAAAATTGTTCGAACAAGAGAGTACTTGTAGATTGTTAGTTTAAATTCTTTCTTTCAAGCTTAAAATTCCTCACAAGAAAATTATTAGTTTATGTTTCAATTAGAGGAACGATATATAATCATTTTTAATCTAAAAAAATATTTACTAAGCGTTATTTCCTTTCGTAGTGAAATAACTACAATTTGACGTCTTCATAATTTAAATTATGGCGCGCCGAATGCAAGCGGGTGAAAGGTCACCAGTGCGCATGCCCAGCACAAAACCAAATACTCTCCTTTTCCCTAAACGCTTGGGGTACGTTCAAGACGACCACCCGTGCGAACCGCTGTGTGAACCAGAAAAGGGGGCGGAGTTTAGGAAAGTGTAGTGGAAGGTGTTGTTACGCTGAACGGCACAAGGAAAGTTTGGCGCCAAGTGTGAATTGTGAATTTGAGGTTATGTGATTTTGTTATTAATATTGAAATGGAAGAGCAGAAGAAGAAAGTTGTAATTGCTGCCATTATATCAAGGCAATTATTGTTGCAAACGATGATGTGGTCAACAGTTTTGGAAAGTGCGTTTAATAATATCCATCCGGAGACAACATATTCCTTCCGTGAGGATCGAGTATCCAACAATGTTTTGACTTTACGAACTTGGACATTACAAAAATGGTCTTTTTACAATAGAGAATCCTTTTACGCGATCCCGCACCCGCTTGATTTATCACTATTTCCCGCCGAATTCCACCATTACACGCCTTCACCTACCTAATTTCAGCGGGTGAAAAAGTTACTCCACGGGTGACTCCCACTCTTTCCTCTGATGAGTCTGGAACGATTCAGGGTGACGTCCAGGGTTGGTAACGTATAATACTCCACGTATTATACGTGGTTTTTTACGCGTATATTAACACGTATATTATCTCTCTAGTTTTCTACGTGATTTGACGTATATTACCTCCGAATGAAAACATTTAGTGCGCATGCGTTCATATCGAAAAAGACGTATCATAACCTATTTTTATTGTGGGTCGTGGTCGCCATGTTCGTTCGTGAATGTCGCGCGAAATGCCACTATTTAAAAATTCCTACAATTGGAATAAATGTTTCAGCAGTTTGAGGTTATAATTAGGGAGACCCTGCATAATTATATATATTATATTATTCAATATGATTCATCATAATTATTATCGAAAGAATCAACAATTGTTCACATACCTGTGGCTTTCTAGACGTTTAAAACTAGGATTTTTCAACATTTTATCGCAGAAGACACTTTGCGGAAGTTTTCTGTTCTTACTTCTTCCGCTCAAAGAACAAATCCTTCCATGGAATTGCATTATGATGCTGGGTATTTCTTTCGAGCCCAGGCATCATTATTATTTTCATCTTGAAAATCTAACCTACAGGAGTTTTTTTATGTTTTTCTCCTGTTTTCGATGTATATTACGTCAAAAACGTATTTTAAATAGAAAACACTCGAGTTATGCGTAACCGACCAACCCTGGTGACGTCCCATTGCGTCCCATGGCAGCGTCAATCTTGGCGCAAAACGCAAAACGTGAAATCACTAGACATTTTAGCCAACGATATTCTCCTAGTTATCCACAGAAATACTGGAATTCGCCGAAACGTTTAGTAATTTGACGTTTTGCGTTTCGCGCCAAGTTTGACGCTGCCATGGGACTCCACCCTCACCCGAGTGAAGCGAGTGTCCCCCAGCAGTGTTGCCAGATTGGTCGAACAGCATTACCGTACGAGGCTCTGTAAAACTGTACAATTACCGTACTGATTATCGTACCTAATCAACGAATATCGCACAGAATAGTCGTACCCACTGATATATATATATATATAGTCGGCGTAATGCGGGCGTTTTTCAAATCAAATTTTTAATTTCATTATTTGCGTAGTCGTGCTTGCGAGTTGTGCGATGTATCGTACAAGCCCCATCACTAAATTTATCATGAAAAATAAGATCGTACTCGATCGAAATTTCCGTACAATTATCGTACTTTGTTGTACGGTAATCGTGAGTCGTACATTAGGGAGATTTTGCGTAGCGTATCGTAGGATACGGTAAACGCTAAACGATACGCTAACGAACGTCAGATAGCGGAAAACGTTAACGCTTAACTCGTAGAGCATGCGCAGAAACGTCATCACGTGACTTTAGCGTTTACCGTATGCTACGGAACGATATGCAAAATCTCCCTATTACTCAAAATTACCGTACGTCTGGCAACACTGCCCCCCAGCGTCGCTCAACGGCTTTAGGTGCACCTGTGTGGTCGTCTGGAACGTACCCCTATACATAGAGCGGCTGCCTCCGTCTTCCCGAAAGGGAACCGCAACGCAGTGCGCATAGTTCTCGGGAGGGAGTGAGAGAGCTTCAGATCAGTACTTTGGCGCTCCGCCAGACGTCGCCGCGATGCCCCATTTTCGCTTCAGGGTCCGCTATCTCGCGGTCCGCTACCCTATATAAAAGGACAATTTGAACCGGATTGAGAAAAAAAATCAATCCGGTTCAGTTCTGTTATTGTCACGGTTACATCGAACTGAAACTCATTGATTTTATTTTTATATGTATTCGGCTTGGTTCGCAATTCCATGTAGATACTTCAATGATGTCAGTTTGGAATGCCGAACTGATTAATCAGGTGGTTGTGATCTATTCGGCTCAGTTCGGAACTTCAAGTAACATTGGAATGGTTTCAGTTTGGAATGCCGAAATGGTTTGTCAGGTAGTCTTGATGTATTCGGCTCAGTTCGGAAGTCCAAGTAGGTACTGGAATGGTTTCAGTTTGGAATGCCGAACTGGTTATTAGGCGGTCGCGATCTATTCGGCTCAGTTCGAAATTCCAAGTAGACACTGCAGTGGTTTCAGTCAGCAATACCGAACTGATTGTTAGACGGCTGTGATCTATTCGGCTCAGTTCGGAAGTCCAAGTAGGCACTGGAATGGTTTCAGTTTGGAATGCGGAACTGGTTATCAGGCGGTCGGGATCTATTCGGCTCAGTTCGGAATTCCAAGTAGACACTGCAGTGGTTTCAGTCCGCAATACCGAACTGATTGTTAGACGGCTGTGATCTATTCGGCTCAGTTCGGAAGTCCAAGTAGGCACTGGAATGGTTTCAGTTTGGAATGCCGAACTGGTTATCAGGCGGTCGGGATCTATTCGGCTGAGTTGGGAATTCCAAGTAGACACTGCAGTGGTTTCAGTCCGCAATACGAAACTGATTGTTAGATGGCTGTGATCTATTCGGCTCAGTTCGGAAGTCCAAGTAGACACTCGAATGGTTTCAGTTTGGAATTTCGAACTGGTTCTCAGGCGGTCACGATCTGATCGGCTCGGTTCTCAATTCGAAGTAGACACTGCAATGGTTTCAGTTCGTAATACCGAACTGATTGTTAGACGGCTGTGATCTATTCGGCTCAGTTCGGAAGTCCAAATAGACACTGCAATGGTTTCAATGCGGAATACTGAACTAATTGTTGGACTGTTGTGATCTATTCGGCTCAATGCTGAATTCCAAATAGACATTTGAATGGTTTCAATTTGTTTCGTGAAGTTGATTTGGCACTCCGAATAGGTTCTGATAGACTTTGGGGTGGATCCGTTTCAGTTCTAAATACTGAGTATGCGATGGACGTCATGGTCGTCGAAAATGTTACTAATATACAACAAGTCAACTAAGTAAAAGATAAAATTCTTAGGCATATGACTGCAAAAAAAACTTATGTGAATTTGTGTGTTAACATATTTTATTCAGTTGGTATGAATATTCCTCTTTTGTCCGACAAGACAATAATTTGTTTGTCTTATTTAAACATAAAGAATCACATAAAGAAACATAAAGAAAACGTATAATACTCTGGCCTGTGGCCTTCTGGAAGTATCTGGACAATATATTTCCTTTTCTTACAGGCTACGCAATATCACGTACATTGAGCACTCTTTGGAGCATTGTTTTTTCTTTCTCTTTAAATTACAACTGAAATTTCGATTCAAGGTTAAGTGCACCCCTGAAGAACGATATAATCAATCTTAAGTATAAAATATAAACTGTTTTTCTACTTTCCGGAAGCGCTGCAATCGAAAAAATGGCAACAGAGCTGTGAAAGTATTTGTAAAGAAATGTCAAAATAGTCGTAGTTATTTACTTCCCATAAACCTCAACGGTCAAAATTTACATTTCTAAATCTAACTTAAATTAAAACTTTTAAAAGTATTAAAAAAAGAAAATTCATTTAACCAGAATGTCAAGCAGAAAAGTATGAAACAACTAAAAAAGCTGGAAAAGGTTAAGCTAATACAAAGAAATCAGAAATGCAAGTAGTAAAACGTCCAGAGCCAGCAATATTAAACATGTCAAATTTAAAAGAAAGAATAATTGTTAGAAAAATTCGCCGATTTAAATTTTTGAATGTTTTTCGACCGTCAACCAAATTTAATTTTTTGTTTTTGTCCCGTTTCAAAATTGTGAAAGTTAGGTTAGGAAAAGTAATTTTTTAAGGTTGAGATTGAAGTGAAGTAAGTAACCTCGACTATTTGAAACTTTAGCGATTGAAACGCTACCGCGGAGTAGAACACGTTTTTAAATAAATAATAACCCAGCTAACCTGTTACCATCCTGAAAGGTTCCTGAATGATCACATGTTATCAGAGGAATTGTTACTTGTATGTCAGTCTCCTAGCAGGTAACGGCATAATCGCCGTAGTTTACTAGGGAGGCTTGTTTGCAACTGTTCCCTGTCAGACTAGTAACATGGTGGTAACAGCCGGAAGCGATCTTATTAGACGAAAAACTTCATGCGCATGCGCAAGGAATAGGCATTCATTTGCTCTGTGAGTTCCCGCACAATTCAAAAGTGCAAACGTAAATAGCTTTTACCTTGATTTTGGAATATTTTTTTTATATTTTTGCTTGTGGCGCATACGTTTCTTAAACTATAATTAACGATGAAATTATCAAAATTACACATAAAAATTACTACAAGCAGTGTATGACTAATTAATTTTGAAGGATTTAAGGGGAGAATTTTTTAAATAACTAAATAGTCAAGAAAACAACAAAATATTGCAAAAAACTTAATTTTTATTTCATAAAATTAACTTTTAAGAAATTTCACGTCAAACCATCTAAAGAATGTTATTTATTTTTAGTAATTTCTATTAAGCGTTGATGGTTTTAATATTATTACGATGAAGCTTTTTAAGTATTTACAATCAGACGCAGTTTTAAAGAAATATTTTTCGAAAAGATTCAAAAACTTGTTGTATTTTTTAAAAACACAATTTGAAACTAAATTAGAAAAAAATCTATTTTTAATTTTAAAAATATTTTTATGTATAGCTTACAATGTGCTCTAAAAGTCCCTTGAATATAAAAATGGGATCTCCCTTACTTTTCGAGAAATAATTAGAAACGTAGAGCTCAGACTCACGAGTGTTGGGCACGCCATGTCATGGCGTACGTTCTTAAATATTTGTCGAAAACTAAGAAATTAACATGGAGTTTTAAATGGGAAAAGCTCGATTTTCAAAAAAATGGAAAAAAGAAGTACTTCTTATACATTTTTTGTCAATTAAAGTATTGTCACCTCTTGAGGAGTATTTAAGGAATAATTTCCACCCAATAGCTTTTAATTTCGACACACCTGAACCCCTTTAATTGTGCCCGGAAAATGCCCCAAAAAATGCGAAATAGCAGTTTTCTATCAAATTCATGCTAAAGACGGTATTTTAAAAAAAAAATTTCAAAATTAATTATTTTTAATCGATAAGAGACGAGTTTTAAACTATATTTTAAATAATTTTAAATTGTTTAAACAATTAGTATTTGTTTAAACCATTTTTTTCCCCCTGTAAATCGTGAAAAATTATTATCCCTGGCGGACCGAACGAACGGAGCGGATACGCTACAGCGTATCC
>CAKNXH010012309.1:0-10504 GCA_932178445.1 Andricus quercusramuli
CGCGACTTAGAACTTCTCACATCTGTACTAGTACTCACTTCCGGAAAATGGGGTGGAATATACCGGGCGAATGTGAATGTGGTGACGGGTTGAGAGATCTTGACCATTTAATACATGAGTGTTCCCTCCTTTCAGAAGGTAGACCAACCTTCTTGGGCTATCTTTCCAGACGGTTTCCGGGTAGACCTCTAAATCAAGTCAGTCTGTCGGAGTTAATTTTTGAGCCAGACACTGAGGCAGTTAGCGAAATTGGGGGGTTCTTCGGGAAGGGAAATTGTATTCTTTAATCTCTAATTTGACTAAATGGCGGAGGGATGGTTTGGTTTGAGCACGGGCGGCGTCTCCTGTCCTGCTCCCTCCCTTGCGGTTAGAGGTGGCACGACTAGGGTCTACGTTCGGCTCACTTTATGTTTAGTTTTGGCCGTTTGCTGAATAGCAATAAGAGCCACAATCAAGAAGAAGAAGAGGGCATATCATCCGTTACGTATTTTAAGTACGGTCCCCAGGAAACAAAAATCCATTCACTTACTTTGAATGGGTTTGGAAGCCGTCGAAAATCGTATCTGTCACTGGAATTCCAGATTGCCGCCTATTGGTTTCTAACATAATGGTACTCATTATTTTTTGTCAGACTTATAAGCCAAAAAAGGTTTTACATCCTCTAGAACTAAAATAGCGAAATGAATCTAGTAGCCTTTCATATGATTTCTCTTAGTCTCTCGATAATTTATAAATTTTAAAAATCATGTGATATATGGCAGCCAAACCTCAGAAAAGTCGGTCTCATTCAAAAAGAGGTAAACCGATCCAATATGACTCTGCTTGAAATGGACATTGTACTACATTGCAGATTCGAAGCTACTCGGCAAACTGACCGCTTCATATGGCCGCAAACCATTTCAGTTTTAAAGATGTCAATCTGCAAATGACAGATACGCAATTTTAACGGTTTCTTCTTTTCTGGGGCGCTTACAGTATACTCAATATATTTTGTTAAAAAATTAAGAATTTTGTTACAAAATCATCCTTTTTGGTTGAAAATCCGACTGTTTGTTGAAACTTGCTCAGCGATTACTGTACTATTTGTAATTTATTTTGTATTAATTTTTATTTTGAGCTACTGTAAAAAGTGTATGTATGTATGTATCAACATATCGTCGCCTCAAAGTTATAGTTTTCCATCTCCCTGAACTGTCGAATGGAGAAAATGAGGTTCTAAGTTGAATCATAATATATTCTACTAAAAAGTTGCCAAATGTTGAAATAAGTTTATCGGTCAAAAATAATGCGTGATAAAGAACATATTAGCACAAATTTTAATACTATTATGAATGTATTTTAGCTGATCTGGAAAATTGGTTTTGCACGTGGCGTAATATGAGACTAAAAAAATTCATTCTTTCTCAGAATTTCAAAAACATGTGTACTTATTTGTGTAATTTATTTTTATTCTTCATGTTATTTCTTACGATTGAAACAAAAACTTCACCCTATCAAAAAATAATTCATAAGCAATTTGTAGCTCTTTTTAGGCTGAACAACTTTTGTTTCTACATTTTTTTTGTAGCTTGTGCCGTTCTTCGAATAATTCAAATTTCTAATTTTTATTGTTATCTTTTACAATTGAAACAGAAACTATACATCCTATCAAAAAATGATTTTTACAAAACTTATAAATCGTTTTTGGTTGGGAAACTTGTTTCCATTCTTCTGGATCTTCTGTCGTTTTTCAGAAAATTCAAGTTCCTTATTTTTTACGATTAAAACGAAAACCACACCTCCTATCAAAGAATCGATAATAACAAATTTATAGATTTCTTTGTCTCAACAATTTTTGTTAATTTTTTATTACTTTTTTTTTGTGGTTAAAACCAGAACCATTGGTCAGAAATTTTGAATTTTCGATTTTTCAAACAGTTCCTATTTTAATCTTGTAGGGCTTCAAAAAATGTCAAAAAGCTTCTCTTGACTTTGTTATATCGTGCGTTGTTTGGCTTTTATTATCTCGTATGTTACCGCAGTCGATGAAGTTTCATGCTGTCAAATGTAAAAAATTAAAATTCAATAACTCCGACCAAATTTTCACAATCTACCTGTTAATTATAAACATCGCCATGTTTCTTTGCATTAATTTAATTATTTACTATATTTATTTACATTTATTTGACACATCTGCGTTTTCCAATTCTTAATTTTATTTTTGAACTTCGCGCTTAAAATGATACTAGCGATGTACTTGAAGCCGCCTCTTGCTGACGTCACTGACAGCAACTTCGTTTTTTTTATTTTTCAACGCTGAAAAATAAACTGGTTGCAATTACGACATGACCATTTCACGCAAATTTTAATGTATTATTATAATTGCAACAGTTTCCATATTTATTTTCTTTCTTTTATTAATTGTAATGCCATATTACTTTACTATTACTCTACCATTACTTTACCATTACGCTGCAGCGTAACGTTTGCGTTCGGCCGGTCCGCCAGGGAATTGGCTTCTAATGTTGTCAAGAAAGGATATTTAAAAGTATTAATAAGATTAAAAAATAATTTATGACCACAAAAGATTTTTGAAAAATTAAAACAAAATATAGAATTTTTGTTTTCAAAAATTAATTTTTCAAAAAAATCTTTTTAAGTTTCAAGACCATGGTTTTAAATGAAATGAATTGGAATTTTTCTTGATTTTTTTTTCATTGTGCAAAATTATAAAAACTGCCTTGAAATCTTCCAGAATCTTTTTTAATCAATTTTATTACAGTTTTTGAAATGTTTTCAAATGTTTTTGGATATTCGACTGAAATATAATTTTTAACAAATGAAAAATTATGCTGCAAACATGAACTGATTGATACAAATATTTTGGTGTCAAAAATAATTGTTATATTCTTAAAATCACTCGAAATTGAATGTATGGGTTCAGCAATCTCCCACCTCATCTCTGTCACTATACTCATGACTTGCGCAAGTCCGCAACGTACGGATCTGTAATCGTGTGAAAGGGCCCTTATTACTCCTTAGTGGGACGTGGCATTTACGACAATTCGCTCTGAGCTCGAAGGGGATCTCAACTAATAAAATTAGGGAGATTTTGCGTAGCGTATCGTAGGATACGGTGAACGCTAAACGATACACTAAAGGTGCAGTCCCATGTTGGCAGAAAACGTCGGCGTAAAGCAGAAACTTATAAGAGTGAACGAGACGGACAGATCTATCTGTCCCTTTTACTCTCATAAGTTTCTGCTTTACGCCGACGTTTTCTGCCCACGTGGGACTGCACCTTAACGAACGTCGGATAGCGGAAAACGTTAACGCTAAACTCAGAGATGGGTTGTGACATGTCACTCGAGGTTTTCTACGTATAATACATAAACGACGTAATATACGTGAGAAATTGTAGAAAACTATGTATAATACATATCTAAGATGTCGGACGTAATTTACGCGCGCGGGACTGCATTTGACAGATTTTAATAATTGACATAACCTCTTATAAAGATTCTTCTTTTTTCGTAAGAAATGACAAATCAGCCTACGAATTATGTTTCGGCCTACCGCCTCGTTTGATTTTTTTCCTTATAATGAAAAAACAGTAGTTGACAAGCGCGCGAAAGATTACTTATAGGTTAGGATACCATGTTTTCGTACTTATGCCCAGCCCTATCCGACTCCATGAAATGATATCCGTAAATATATACAGTAAACTTCCTTTTATTTTAAGGACCTTGAAACGTACCCGACCAATTATTTTAAGGCTGGAGGGGCCCCCACCTCTACCGTGATTTCGAACTTTATTTTTATCAACGACGTTCATTGGCTGCCCGGCTTTGTATCGCTGCGCTTGCGCCAAGCGACTTTTTCAACTGCAGTGTTTTTCAAGCGCCTTTCAAGTGGTTTTGTTGACGTATGACAATTTGCCAACTAAAACTCAATATAATATATCAAAAAACGACTCAAATATTTCGCGCAATAGTGAGTTTTCCAGCATGGCTTTGCGGCCATGCTGGGCTAGTCGTGGAAAGGGCAGCCGTCAGGAAGGTTAGCATATGTGGGACTGCCATTGCACACGCGTTTTTATTCTAAACACAAAGGTAAATTATAAAGGTCTCAATATTAATATTTTTCAAGTGTTTCGCGAATACAATCAACTATCCGAAAATTGAAGTGAGTGTACCCGTTTCTGATCAAATCGATCTGATTTACTTTTACGTTTATCATATTTTCTCGAAAACGTCGTGAAACGTATTCCCGTGACGTCTTGAAGAAATACTCAATTCAAGGCTTCCCGCTCTTCGGGCACCTTTTTTTTCATTGGTCAGCCACAGACGCGGAGGAGGGTGTACAGGGACAGCGGTGGGAGGTGACGAAACTGCGCAACTTAAAATAAGTGCGCGTAGGGTGGTTAAACTAAGTGAGCTTTAAAATAAGTGATCTTTAAAATAAACGGAAGTTTACTGTACTTCCAAGTGGTAGTACCAAAAAAATCCAAATGTACCAAATTCAATCAAATGTACCAAATTTTTAAATTTTGAAACTATCGAATTTCCCAAATTTAAAATTCCAAAAATTTAAAAACTGGATTCCCTACAAGTTTATTTATACATTTTATGTTCATCTGATTGCGAAAAAATAGAAAATTTCCAAATTTACCGACCTTTTTTAATTTAGGAATTACTAAATTTACCTAATTCGGAATTCAAAAATTTCAAAACTAAATTCCCTAAAAAATTATTTATAAACGCTATGTTTATCTAGTTGCAAAAATTCAACTGTACCAAATTTCTAAATTCCGAAATTACCAAATTTCCCAAATTTGAAATTTCAAAACTGGATTCCCTACAAATTTATTCATACATCTTATGTTTATCTGAACGCAAAAAAATACGAAATTCCTAAATGTCCTAAATTTGGCATTTTTGAATTTAGAAATTACTCAATTTACTAAATTTGAAATTCTAAAATTTCAAAACGGGATTCCGTACAAATTTATTTATAGATTTTATGTTTATCGGGTCTCAAACAAAAAGTACAAAATTTCTAAATGTACCAAATTTGACATTTTTGAATTTAGAAATGACCAAATTGACCAAATTCGAAATTCTAACATTTTTAAACTCGATTCCCTACAAAATTTATTTACAAACACTATGTGTATCTGGTTGCAAAAATTCCAATATACCAAATTTTTGAATTTCGAATTTAACACATTTGAAATTCTTAAATTTTAAAACAGGATTGCCTGCAAAGTTATTTATAGATTTTATGTTTGTCTGGTCCAAAAAAATACAAAATTTCTAAATGTACCAAATTTGAAATTTTTTAATTTAAAAATCACCAAATTTACCAAATTTGAACTTCTAAAATTTCAAAACTGAATTCCCAGCAAATTTATTTATAAAAGCTATGTTTATCTAGTTGAAAAAATTCAAGCGTACCAAATTTTTGAATGTTGAAATTACCGAATTTCCCAAATTTGAAATCCTACAAAGTCAAAAGCGTGATCTTGGCCAATTTTCTTTAAATATACCATATTTAGCAGATTTGAAATTCTAAATTTTAAAAATCAAATTTAAAAAAATTTAAAAACTAAAATGAAAGAATAAAAAATTTCTGATTGTACAAAATTTTACATTTTTGAACTTAGAAATTACCAAATCTATCAAATTCGAAATTCTGAAATTTTGAAACTGGATTTCCTACAAATTTATTTATAAACGCTATGTTTATCTGGTTGCAAAAAATCAAATGTACCAAATTTTTAAATTTCCCAAATTTGAAATTCTAAGATTTCAAAAGCCTGATCTTTGCAAATTTTCTTTAAAATTACCAAATTTAACAAATTCTAAATTTTAAAAACTGTATTTTTTGCCAAATTACCAAATTTGACAAATTTGAAATTCTCAAATTTAAAAACTGGGTTCTTTTCCAAATAATGTATCTATTCTTAATGTATCAATTAGCCGAACTAAAAAAAAAATAAAAAAATAACTAAATTTACAAAAAAGAAATTTGATGTTTATCAAGTACCAAAAAAAGTAAATTTCGAAAATTTAGCAAGTTTTAAAAACTTCGTGGGACGACCAAAACTTGTTTTTTTAACTTTTAAAATTTTCCAGTGAGTTTCCATTCATTAAGCGAAAAATTGCATAGGTACCAATTGTGAAAATTGAAATTTTAATTTTCAAACACCACCAAATTTCCCAAATTTGGAATTCCAAAATTTCAAAAGCCCGATCGTTGCAAATTTTCTTTAGAACTACCAAATTTAACAAATTCTAGATTTGAATAACTTTTTTGCCAATTTTTTATTTAATTTCTAAATTCATCAACCAAACTATAAATTTCGAAACTACCGAATTTACCACACATGCAATCTAAAATTTCGAAAATGGGTTGTTTGTAAATTTATTTTGAAATTACCAGATTTGAAAAATTATAAAATTTCAAAACTGGGTTCTTTGCTAAATTTTTTATATATTCTAAATTTATCAAATCGTCAAACTAAATAAAAAATTAGAATACTGAATTTGCTGAAATGAAATTCGATGCTTATCTGGTGACAAAAAAATAAATTTCAAAAATTTCGTAAGTGTTAAAAACTTCCAGGTACCACTAAAACTTTTTAAAATTGTCAGTTAGTTTCCATTCATTGAGAGAACAAAATTGCAGGGGTTCCAATTTGGAAAATTGAACATCTAATTTTTAAACCCCACCAAATAGGGTCATCCACTAATTTTTTTTTATTTTTGCATATTAAAGTATATGCTCTAAAATCACTAATAATACCAGCATAGTGTGAAAAAAACTTTTTTTGGAATTTATATTTGAAAAAGAAAAATTTGTACACATTTAAAATTCCTATTTCTTTCGCGCCCATTCCGCCATCTTGTGTGACGTAACTAGCCGCCAAACACTTGTAAATAAGCCGGGCGATTCACGTTTATTCCATAAAAATGCAAAAAAATCAGCGCTACCATTGGTGTTTTGTGCCTCAATGCAAGATAACGTCTGTCAAAAATCCAGGAAAATTATTTATATCTATACACAATGGTGAGGAATGAAAAAAATGGTACAAAATTGTTCGTCGTGACATGTGCCCTACCGCATCTTTAACCCCAACAGTATATGTTGCGAAGAACATTTCAACGCTACAAGTAAATATTTTTATTTCGAATAGAAAAATATATTTAAAATATGCTTTTTTGATAACATGAAGTTCGTAACTGACTGATGTTCAACGGTGTTATATATATATGGGTCGCCGGGATGTATGTCAGCCATAACCTTGCGAAATCAAATAGTTTATTCACGCAACAAGTATTATAAAATAAAATATTTATAAAAGTAATTATAAATCTTATAATTATGAATTTTATAACAATTTTAAACAAGTATTGGTGAAAGTATTTATAAAAGCAATTATAAAAAAGTGAGGTTAGGTTTTCTGAATTCAATATTGCATGTATGATTGTATGTTACGATTTGCCTGAAGCAATTATCATTATAAACTAATAAATTAAATGAATAAAAATAAGTATTTTCAAAAGTTATCGTCATTTATGCCATTTACTTACTTTTTTGCTTTCACTCCTCGAGTGACAGTAACATTGAAACTGTAGCACTTCGCGAAGAAATCACTAGTCATAAGTGTACTCACTTTTGGCAAATTAACCAAACTGGCTTTAACGTATCTAGGCATATTGATACTTCATAAAAATAAACTCTTTTTGCCAAAAAACGTTGATAATTAATTATTTCGATTGTTTTTATCAAACTGACCATGTATTTTCTTCGGTTTTGGCGGCTGGTGACGTCACACCACGTGCTTCAAGCCGTGAGGGCGCCACATGCTTTTTTTTATAAATCGACACTTACGGTGGATATTTTATCACTTTTTAATACATTATTATAAATTATTAAACAACCGAAATTAAGTTTTAATTTCACATTTCAATTCTTTGGGAGTCAGAGTTTATAAAAAACTCAACTGTAAGGCAAACAAAATTTTTGTGGATGACCCTATTTCCCAAATTTGGAATTCTAAAATTTCAAAAAAAGACTTTTAATTGCATGCGGGAATTTGCTAAGCAAGAGATGGCTAGCGTAAAAAAAGTAAGCGTTCTGAAGAAAAAAGCGGCAAAGCTTTGCACAACTTAAGCAAACTGAACACTTTGCTGAATAAATGACTTAAGCAATTTTATTTGCCCAATGAAAGTAATTTAATATTGATTGTACTATTTTTTGAATGATCGAATTCAAAAAAATTTAATTTTTGAATTTTAAGAGCTTTAATTAAGTGCTTATCCAGTTTTTAGAGAGAATTTCCCCAAAGAATATGAAGACTAAAACTAGTCATAATTTAATATTTAGTACGACGAGTGACTATTAGAATGTGATTTATTAGCTATATAACTGAAAATAGTATAGCATTTTACTGCTATTATTTATTGAAAATATGTGTTATGTAAAAAGTAAATGTAAAATATTATATTTATTACAACGAATACGACTTTCAAAATGTGATTGATTCGATCAATGTGATTCTCGAATGTGATTTTACTATCTAAAACAATGCTGTTAATTTTAAAATGAATTGATAATTGACTACATATTTGCTACGGTAAAGAATGAAACATAAAAAATTATAATTTTTTATCAATGTGATTGATTAGTTATAATATTGTTGCAAATAATATAGTAATTTTATCAATGTTATTTATCAACAAAAATAATATTATCACCAATAAATTATTTTTCCTACCTAAAAATTTAAAACACCTTTTTAAAAACAATTACATCTATATTTCTAAGTACAACATATATCACTTAATATTACTAACCATCAATTATTTTTTAATTATGTAAATTAATTTTGAAATTATATTTCCAGGTGAATTATTCCGTCAGGTAATTACATTATTATTAATTATCAATAATTCAATCTTTATAATACATACTTTGAGACTGTGTGGAAAACCATATGTATTTTTAACTATCTTCTCTATCGATATCACTTATTCCTCAGATATTTTTCGTAAAAATTATTATTGAAAGTCCATGAATCTATTGTAATAGATTCAACATTTATTTTGTAATGAAAAAAAAACATTAGTTTAGTTATTCACATTATTATCTCATAACAGATACTGTTAAACTGTGTAGAGGCAGTAGTGGCGCTCTCTGTCGGATCTTTTTGGTACTACCACTTGGAAGTATATAATTACCCAGCTAACACAGTTACTAGTCCGAATAGTCACATAATTGTAACAAGATTCAGAAAACCAGTCACTGGTGACTTCCCTGCTGGTCACCCAGTGACAATATATTTCCCATTCAAAGTAGTAACAAATTACAAGCGAAGCAGGTAACATTATCCCGCCATTGTAATCACATGCTTGTAATAAAGTGATGCTTGGAAACGCAACGTGCAATGACAGCTTAACCTCAAAATATACATCTCGTTTCGGAATTATAATTATGAATACTTTTGTAAAAATGTTGGAAAGGCACATAATGACACAATTAAAGAATGTTGAAAGCAATACATTTTTGAAGGATGTTTGGTAATTATTTAAACAATTTTGATTTGCTTAAACAATTTTTTCCCCCTGTAAAGCGTGAAGAATTATTACTTTCTGGAATTAATGACACAATTAAAGCAATTTAAGAGTCATATTTCTTTTCTACAGAATCTTTAGCAATTTTTAAAATAATTTTTATTTTTTTAAGCAATTTTTGTTTGTTTAAAAATGTTTGTTGATGCTTATTACCCGAAATTCATTTGAAAAATTATTCAGTTTAACGAATATATGATCTGAAAAAATAACTACTCATAACAGACTGCAAAAATGGTTTATATTAATGATTATTAATTGTTTAAATAATTTCAAAGTATCTTAAGCAAAGAAATATTATTCTTAAAATTCGTTAATTGTGTCATTAATTGCTGAAAAGAATAGATGTTCTCGATTTGCAGAGAAAAAGTTTTTTAACAAATAAAAATTATTTAAAAAATTACTAAATATTCTGTAGAAAAAAATATTACTCTTAAATTGCTTTAATTGTGTCATTAATTCCAGAAAGTAATAATTTTTCACGCTTTACAGGGGGAAAAAATTGTTTAGTCAAGTCAAAATTGTTTAAATAATTACCAAACATCCTTCAAAAATGTATTGCTTTCAACATTCTTTAATCGTGTCATTATTTTCAGCAAATAATAACTTTTTACTGTTTTAGGGAGAAAAAATTGTTTAAACAAATGAAAATTGTTTAAATAATTACCAAATAAGTTAAACAAGAACTACTACTCTTGACATTCATCAACTTTGTATGATTTATTCTGAAAGATAATAACTTTTCACGATTTACAGAGGGAAAAAAATTGTTTAAACAAATATTAATTATTTAAACAATTTAAAATTATTTAAAATATAATTTAAAACTCGTCACTTATCGATTAAAAATAATTCATGTTGAAATTTTTTTTTAAAATACAGTCTTTAGC
>CAKNXH010012324.1:0-10392 GCA_932178445.1 Andricus quercusramuli
TTTTACCACATATTCTATACATATACATCAACCGGTGGTAGCAGAATTTTTCATTTACATGCAAAGAAAACAAAATAGCGGCAATTCGAAAAAAAAATCAAACATCTCTTTTTTTTCTTATTTTTTGCAAAAAAATAATAGTAAATGTGAAAATTTTTATGTGAATCTGCTACCACCGGTTGATATATATGTATAGAATATGTGGTAAAAATTTCAGACCAATCGATTCTGTAGTTTCGGAGATTTTTTTAACAAGCGGTAAAACGTGGTTTTGAGGCAAGTGCCATCTAAATGTATATGGAGCGCATAAAATAAACTGAAAAATTTTTTAAATGTATTTTAAGAGTATGTCTATTAAGCATAACAAACCCTACATCAATATTTTTCTTCATGTTTAAAAAAAAATTACAAAAATAGCTTTTTTTTCGCGCGCTCAAAGTAGAACAAAAAAATGTTCTTCGAAGAATTTTTTTGTAACCATTTTTTCAATGAATTTTTTTTCAACAATTTTTTCTAAACAATTTTTTTTTCAACAATTTCATTTGAAAATTTTGTTTCAACAATTTTTTCTATGCACAAGTTTTTTACATAATTTTTCCAATGACATTTTTATTTACATGAAATTGTTTTTCTAAAACAATTTGTTAACAAAATTTGAACATATTTTTTTTCAGGTTCTGTGAAGACTTAAATGAACATCTCAATAGTCTAGGAAGACTCCTGGTAGGCACACAGGGCCTACAAACTTGACATTTTTGTCTTCTGCATGAGCTATTTTTTTAAAATTAAAATTAAAATTAATTATTTCAATTCATTTTACATCCTTTCAATTAATTGTTGTAAAAAATTAAAAATTAATTCACAAAAATTTTTTCGAAAAAGTTTTGCAAAAAATTTGTTTTCAACATTTTTTTGTTTTAAATAGTTTCTCTGAACAATTTTTTTACACCATTGTTTTTAAACAATTTTTTAGTCAATGACATTTCTTCGTATGGAATTGTTTTTTCAAAACAATTTTTTCACAAACTTTGAACATATTTTGTTGTCAGGTTATGTTACGACTTAAATTAACGTCTCAATAGTCTACGAAACATTTGGTCGCAAAAATTGTTTCCACAAAGTTTTGTACAATTTTTTTCGAACATTTTTTTCCCAAAATTTTTGGCGAAATTTATTTGCTCCGGCTGCAAAATTTCAAAAGGAACGGTAATTCTCCATCTTCGCTGGGGGTGTGGGCTGCTGCGTGGGTGCGATGCGGCAGGGAAGGTTTTTTATCTCGTGTGTGTTTTTTCACAGTATTTCATTGTTTTTATGTTCTCAATACTCTTTTTAACCATTAAAGCAATAAAATAATTATCTCTAATGCTCACGGTACTTGAAAATTTGTATTTTTACATTCTCATCCAGAGAAGGTATTAGATTTGTGTCAGATTTTACCCCCTCTCCCGGTTTTCGCCAAATGTTTATTTTCCAATAATCATTTAAAAATTTATCATATATATGTTCCAAAAACGACTTAGTTACTTTTTTTCTCCCTTTTTCAGGTAGATGGAAAAAGTCTTCCAAATTGTATGATTTATTAGAAAGATACGGAAATGTACGCTGAAGTGAAGGAATTTCCTTCTTCATTTTAGATCAAATACAAATTTAGTCATTTTTATCTGAAGAACGTAGAACATAACATATAGTCGTTGCGACGCACGGTGACCAAATCTCGCGCCGCAAGCGCGCTCAAACTTTTGGGTTTCTATTATACGATGAACAAAAACGAGCGTGGAGCGCGAGGGTTATATGATTTTTAAATGAAATATCGAGCGCGAAGCACGAGTGTCTTGATGAGAATGTGTTCCTTAAGGTCGATAGAACCTTAAGTAAATTAGTTCTTCCTTTTATGTAAAACTGACATAATTAAACCGAAAGCAGGTTATAACGATGGAGTTTACTAAGAGAGTATTAGCCCGCGACGCGCGCAATAGCGAGCACACGAAGTGCGAAAACCTAGAGGAACCAAGCTTAAAGCGTCAGGCAAATGTGTTCGAGCGCGATGCGCGAGATCCAACAGGTGCGCGCCCTAGGCGCGCTCAAACTTGCGAGCAGACTTTTTTTATGTTACTGCTACACGGTGTTCTTGAAGGTGTAAGAAGTTTGACTGAAATGGATCCAAAATCGGGTTTCATGGGAAGTTTCTACATCATTTATAGGTTCAAAATCTGAAAGAATCAAAATCCCAGCTGATCCTTTTCGCGAGATATCGACATTTTATGAATTTATATTATGCAAAAATGAGATTACACTTAGTAACAAAATTCAACATGTTCAAACGATAGGAAATAATGAATAAAAACCACTTTCAGTTCAACCCAGGACCAACGACGAGGACGTAGTGGTTATATAGCCCCATTTTTTATTTATTTTTTAATTTTAAAAAAATTTTTTTCGATTTTTTAATTTTTTTTTGTTTTTACATATTTTTTTCGTCTCTTCTCACTTGCCAATATTTCTGTATAATTTCTAAGAATATTGTACTTAGATATGCAGTGATGAAAATTCAATCACTGCTTTGAGTAATCTTGATGAATAAGATTCGTCATTTGAGGAATTTATTTTATAACGATCCCAGAACTTCAGAAACTCACGGTGTACTGATTCTCCACTTTGCTCCGACCAAAATCCTAGGCCATTGTTATTGTCGATATATTTCAAACTCTCTTCAACATGTACAAGAATGACATGAATTTTCAATGTGGTAGAAGTGTTGTCAATACTTTTCAAAGCATTCTCCAATTCATGTATGTAAGTATCTAATGAAGAACCGCATTTACCAGAAGTGAAACAACAATCTACTACCTTGTTCATTGCTTTAAAAGCAGCCATGTAGGGTACAATCTTGAGGAATCCTATATCTTTGTTAATTTCGGTATCTTTAAGCTTATCTACTTCTTTCAGCAGCTTTCTACATGCATTCCCTTCAAACGAATCTCCATGGTAGTTTTTCGCAATGATTTTCAATTTCTTCGGCCACAACAAAGCCTTTTCTTGACCTAAGAGAGGGACTAAACCTCTCCAGAATAAATGGTTCACGAACCCCTGTAAAACATAGAGTTCAGGGATAATGCATTTCTCTAAAACATGAGTGTTGTCATCTTCAGTGAAAAGAGGAAGATTGATAGTACTATGACAGTCTTTACTGTATTTTTTGTTTCTTCCTGCGAGACAAAATTTATCGTAATCATTTCTCAGATCACCGTATGTTTTCAATCTCATGTGATTTTCTACTTGTGAAGTATCAGATGTACTTGCATGGGCATCACTCAACTGATTCTCATTATTATTATTGCTTCACATATCACTTAGTGAAATAAAACAGTATGGGCAAGGAAACGTTGCTGTTGCAGTTTGCTGGCCATTTATTATGAGGAGAAGCTTGAAATCCGCAACAAATTTGAACGGAATATTATTTATATTCGTTAGTTCGGATAACAGTTTGACATTTTCATAAGTCTCTTTTATTTGGGGAACTGTGCATAGCAATATTAATCTATGTACGCTAGATAACTTACCTCTTTTGCTCATACTGCTGCCACCCTCAGAATAGAGTATCCTTCTTTCAGAAAAATCATCCATATTTTCCAAACTTGATTCATTGGAATCACCGTTATCATCAGTGTGGTCTATAGAACTGTCGAATTCAGGTGAATAATTTTCGGGAAGTATGGTCAAGCTTATCTTGAAAAAACCTTGACCCCAATCAGCCATGGCTTTGACCATAAAGTTTCCTTCTAGATTTCTTTCACTTATAATCGCATCAAGAAGTTCTTCAGCATCTGCATATACAACAGCTCGCTCTTGTTTAGATGTTGCATTTTCACGTTCAAATTCATACAAACCTGCTCTATATACATTCTTCAAAATGTTTGACTTATCCGTCATGTGCTTCATATAATTTGCCGGTATACACTTTCTCCCGACATTACATCTTAGAAAATTGGTTATCTTCTTCATATTTCTTTTTGAAGCTCCAAAGTTGATCCGAAAACTATCTAATCTTTCTTCCTTGAATAAAATGTCCTTCTTCTTGGTGGGATTCACGATCATTTTAGATTTTCGACCAGCAGTTGAAAAATTTAGCTCAATGTTTTTCAATTTCATAACATTATCACCATGAGCTTTAGAATCAACCTTTTTCTTCACAATAGCAGTCACAATTTGTTCCTGTTCTTTTTCAGAGAGTTTGTGGATGATTTTGCTCACATTTTCTTTACCATTTTTGCGAATGCGATTCTTGCCCTTACCGATTTCCTGAAAACAATGTCTACATAGTACAAGGGAGTTTTTGGACTGTTCATTTTTTACTGTCGGAATTGGAAATGATTCTGTTTTTGAAGATCCTTGGCCATGAAGTCCATTAGATGTATCAATTACGACATTTGATATTTTCTTTTTACCTCTGCCTTTCACGAATGTTAAGTGACCTTTGGACCTGCCAGTGAAACATATGTAACAGTTACATACACCTTTTGTACGGGTGTGTTTTGGCAACAGTATATCTTCGTAGTTCGGCATAACTGGTAAGGGTCTTTTAAAGACACCCTTTTCAGCATCAACTAGTGCGAGATAACAAGTCCTGCAAATGCTTAAAGGAAATTTCTCACTTGTTATATCAAAGTCGTTTGATATGAAGTTCTTGATGAGTTTTCCAGTCTTCTCATTTATGAGGAATTTCACAGGCTGAATTTTCCCAAAACTTATTTTTTTTGCCACATGGGGCGCACACTTTCCTTCTGTTCTCATTGTGAGAACATTTATCTGCTGGATGGCTCATTTTGTAAACTATCGTTATACGCAAAGACAAAGCTTGACCGAAAAATTTCGCATCTTACTTTCTTCAGGTATCCAAACAGGCGTAGCCTAGGTAACTCCATGTTACTTTCTTTTGTTTTACGTGTGTTTTGTCTATTAGATATTTTCATTTTAACCACAAGCTAACTTCGCTTCGTTGAGTGCTGAGGGGAAAGCAATGGACCAAATGCATGTGACAAAACTTTATTTTTGTAATATCTTCGTGACGAATAATAATTAGTATCATTTTATTATTTCATTAAATAGTTTTTAACAAATAAAAACTATTTTTCAAATACACTTATATAGAATAAATTAGTTTTTACGAAGATATTAGCAAAATACGGCAAAAATGGGCTGAATCTCTTTCCTTTTGTCCATTGTTTTCTCCTCAGCACTCAACGAAGTGAAGTTAGCTGCTCGTTGAGGTGAAAATACCTTATTGTATCTCTGATTTCAAGACACAACGAAAACACAACGCGAAATTCAAAAAGGTTACTGAATAGAATTATTTTTATTGTGATTATGACATTTTAAATATTAAAATGTCGATATCTCGCGAAAAGGATCAGTTGGGATTTTGATTCTTTCAGATTTTGAACCTATAAATGATGTAGAAACTTCCTACGAAACCCGATTTTGGATCCATTTTAGTCAAACTTCTTTCACATGCTACTGTGCGTTCACAGCCGCATGTTATTCTTACAAACGGACCGGAATGGATCCTCCTACAGTTTCTGAAGAGGTCGACGATTTAGGAGGAAGGTCCTTGTGCCTTATCGGGCGCAATGTCCCTTTGAGGCACCACCTCCTTCTCCGACTTCTTCTTTTCTTCTGTCCTCTCCTTCTTGCTTCTGCTCCTGCCAACCTTAGACCAGGCGACTCCTTCCTGGGTCCTGGTCTTTTTCAAAGCTGGCTTCTCGGCTCCAGATCCGCTGGGCGGGCTGAGGGTCGATTTCCTCTCCCGCTTACGCCTGTCTGCCGTTTCCTCTAGCGGTTTCTGCGGCTCCGTCTGAGTACTGACGGAAGCCGTTTCCTCCTTGAATGTCGAGCTCAAGAGAGACTTCTCTTTGAGCTCCTTACCTATCCTCTCTCTAAGCACCCTATTGATACTTTCTTCATAGTATCTAAATCCTCGATTTAGGGCTCTCACCTTATATCCGGCTGAGTCCATGGCCTTTTGAGCCTCCTCCGCTTGTTCGACCAGATCCGGATCCGTGTCCTCCCTCGAATCACATAGCTCCATCATTTTTTTAAGGCACAGGCGTACCGTCCTGTGCCTTATTTCCAGTTCATCCATCGATGAACTGAATTCCTTCTTCATCTCCGCAGCATCCGATTTAATTTCGCCACGTTACACCACGTCGAGGCAGTTGCTGAAGTCCAGCTCCTCTCCAACGTTTATCTCCTCGCTCCCTCTCCGTTTTCCGTACTTAAAAAATGCCATAGTAAAGTATTCACGAACGCATCGTGCGTGGAGGGGCGGGCCGAAATAACTGGGAACGGGTATACCCTCGGACCTAAGTCCTACCCCAGTACTCTGGGGCCCAGCTTTCGTTTAACCGGTCCCGGAATACACGGACGGACCGGACTCGCTCGGAGCACTGCAGGTTCCGATCCCTGCAGATGCCCGGTCACAGCTTACACGTCGGCAGAGCAAGCTCACAGCAGCCCCTAGACCATGACGGCGAAAAGACCGAACATGGTTTCGGAGCACTCCCAGTGGGCTGCGGCCGTCACCAATCGTGTGTTTGGTCCACGCGGCCTATTTTATTTCCGCCCTACCCTCTGTTTCCAGCGAGCATTCCCCTATCCGCCACCCGGGGACGAGCCAAGTAGGGGTAACACCTCCCCTTCCCCGCAGACAACTGCGGAGATGATAATGATGATGAAAACGCATGCGGGGCTCTGCGGGGGTGTACCTTTATTGCCCTAGCTACTCGTGGGAATTCTAATGGAGTATGATTTAAAAACAGAAAATGAGAGTATATGTGAGGAGTTAGGAGCTGATATGGAGGAAGTGGTGGAGATCCCTGATTTCTATCAGAAGACGCAGGCTAGGCAATACCAAATGTGGGCGGCTGAGTACGTGCAGCAGTGCCGTGATAACTTAAATGACTGAAGAAACAGATGAGAACCCGTCCCACGACTGTGACGGCCTCAACCCCTAAAAAGGAAGAGGATGGGGTGCCTACACCCGCAGCCCAGTCTAAGAATAAGAAGGAGAAACAGAAGAGAGCCCGACCCGAGGCGTTTTTTATAAGACCAGCCTCGGGTTCAAGCTATGTGGAGGTCCTCAGGAACCTCAAACGAAAGGTGAAGCCGGACACCCTTGGTGTAAAAATCAGGGGTGTCAGGCAGACCCGAAGGGGAGAGGTACTTGTGGAGGTAGGCTCGGCTGCGGATGGTGCATCAAAGCTGTCCGCGGCCATTAAGAATGCTGTGGGAGATTGGGGAAACGTGCTTGAGCTCGTTCCCCGCACTGAAGTTGAGGTGCTCGACCTCCACCTAATTACAGAGGAAGAATATGTGGAGGCTGCGGTCCGAAAACATTTCGGAAAAGCAGCAGCCGGAGAGGTTAAGGTGAGCCTCACAAAGAAAACCTACAGAGGCAATCTGAGGGCCTTTGTGGAGCTAAAGGAAGAACTGGCGTCAAGACTCCTTCGAACAGGACACCTATAGGTAGGGTGGGTGTCCTGCAGAGTCAAGAAGAAGACGGAAGTTCTACGGTGTTATCGCTGCCAGGGCTTCGGCCATATGGCAGCGAGGTGCGAAAGCAATCCGCAGTGCTACCTCTTCGCCGCAAAGGGAGAGAAATCCCGGAAGGACCATCTGCCCGGGACTATTTGGTGTTGGTCGTTCCGAGAGGCAGCCTCATCGAGGAAACCTCAAGGACCACACCACTGAGGACGATGCGTGCATCTTGGTTTGGTGAGAAGCATTGATATGCCAAGCTGGCGCCCAAAAATGGTAGTCGAAGCACGACTTAGTGGCCTTACCCCCATGTCCTTGAAGTAATGCGAAAGCGGTTTCGAGGATGTGGGTTGGGAGGGAAAAGGAGTTAAGGTTTAGTGGGTAGGTGCCGTTTCGGTAAGTCCCACACTCACCTTCGTTCCTTGTGGACTGCGCGCCCATATATGCATCTCACGTGTATGTATATTATATACATATGTGTGAGATGCATATACTGGGCTCGTTTTCCCCAAATTTCGAATGTGGCTGGTGCATGAGCATTTTCCGTTTTTACAAAATCTCGCAGTCCTTTAGACTATCAGAAATTCTCAAATATAAGAGCACAATGTAAATTTCTTTCTCGTGTCAGCTATTGAACTTTGTTGCCAAAAGTGAAAATGCACTCATATCCAATCCGAAATTCTTCTGAAAATTTTGTCAATTCTTTGTATAAAAATTATAGTTTACCTAATAGCATGTATCTTGAAAACGAAAGGACTGACAATAGCGAAGGGAGTGCTCAACTGCTCGCAAAATATTTTAAATCAGCATATAAACTACCGGACACACGTAAAGATTTTTTTCCACTCTTCGAAACTATTGATCTGCACAACGTAAATATAAGTCATATTGAAATTGAACGTAAATTATCTAACCTTTATTTCAATACGGGCGCTGTACCAGACGGTGTACCTCCTGACTTCATAAGATCATGCTGCTCGTCTTTAGTACTTCCGTTGTCTCTTATATTTAATTTATCGATCTCAAAAGGGTATTTTCCCCAGGAATGGAAAAAGGGCACAATTGTTCCCATATTTAAATTAGGAGATCGGAATAATGTCAAATATTATCAACCGATAAAAACGCTCAGTACCATGTCCAAAGTATTCGAAAGCATTATCTATGATACATTAACTTCAGCTTTTAACAACACTATAATCAAAGAGCAGCATGGTTTTGTGAGGGGAAGGTCCACCTACACGAATCTATGCACCTTTACACATTATATATTTCAATCTATTGAATCTGGACATCAGGTGGATGCGATCTATACTGATGTTTCAAAGGCATTTGATACAGTCGATCATGGTATTCTAGTGGCGAAGCTCAAGTCAATAAGACTCACGTCAAAAATTCTTTCATGGTTGTCTAGCTATTTAAACAACAGACTGCATTCTTTTCGAATCAACGGCAAATACTCTACCGACTTTTCTGCCACCTCAGGGGTGCCTCAGGGATCGCATCTTGGTCCACTCTTGTTTCTCCTACATGTCAACGACTTAGGAACTATTTTCAAATTCTGTTCTTTTCTATTATATGCCGATGATCTTAAACTTTACAAAACAATTCGCTCCCTCATGGATTGCATCGAATTTCAAAGTGACCTTAACAGATTGCAGTGCTGGTGCTCTCTAAACGGGATGCAGTTGAACATTGAAAAATGCTTCATTATTCCATTCACAAGAAGGAGGACTAGGATTATCCACAATTACACGCTTGAGGAAAATGAACTAACTAAGTGAGTAGAGTGCGTGATCTGGGGCTATTACTGGATGAATTGTCGTGTTTTAATGATCAAGTGACCGAAGCCATTCAGAAGGCCCTTAAATCACTGAGCTTCGTCATTCGGAATGCCATGCTTTTAGATAATCCAATAGCTCTTAAAACCCTGTACTTCGCCTTAGTTCGTCCACATCTTGAATACGCTTCCATCATTTGGGCCGAACGGTACATGATTCATAAAATTAGACTTGAGAGGGTTCAGAATCGTTTTCTTCGATTCGCATACAGGCAGCTCGGAATGATTATACAAAAAAAACACTTTTCTGTTCTACAGATGCGACACATATATTCCCATGTATTTTGACCCGCTGAGCACGAATCCGTGGTCCGTTTGACCCCAGCACATCTGGGTCAAGGGCATTTGGAGGTCAAATGGACAGAAAAGTATTTTGTGTGAAGATAACTACTATAATTTATGTTTTTTGGGTCGCTGAATCCGAATCCGGAGTTCATTTGAACTCAGCGAGTCGAAGTCAAGGTCATTTCAAGGTCAATTTCGTTCATTTCTCTAAAAACAAATTTCTGAGTGAAGATTATGAAAGAACGGAAGATTTTACGCCCAGATATGTATGTTTTTATATTTTTATGACGACCTCTAAGGTCATGTTAAGGTCATTTCATTTAAATATATAGATGATTTATATGGGTAAATGGTAAGTGGGCTACATTGGACTACACTACCACACTAATATGTTGTGGGGGTCGGTAAGTCTGAATCCGAGGCCCATTTGACCCCAGGGCGCCAAGGTCAAGGTCAGATCAAGGTCATATCAAAGTTAGATCTGAAGAAAAATGTGTCACTGTTCCAAAATTTGACTTTTACATGTTTTAAGGGTAGCTGAATTCGAATCTGAATCTCCTTTAACCCAACGAATCAGGACTGAACGAGAGTTACGGTATGGCATTTTGGAATAGCGTTTATTCTTTATTTCGCCTATAACGTTCTCTTTTATTGTCAAAGGATCTGTGCAGTGGATTTCTAGTTCTCTTTGAACTATCACCATCTTCATCGCCAGGTACTTGATCTCTCTTTAGCAG
>CAKNXH010012326.1:0-11380 GCA_932178445.1 Andricus quercusramuli
CAGTATTTAAATCAATATATTTTTTTAACCATAGAGTTTGCTCAAATTTTAAAGCTCTATGAATTTTAGTCAGATTTACTCCTAATTTAAAAAAATATTAAAAAATTTTATAATGAATAATATATTTTTTCTTTGGCAGTAAATTTGTTATTAGTTTTGGTAATTTTGATTCTGGAAGAGGAGGTATAATATGTTCTGGGCATAAAGGTAAATCTTCATGAATTTCTTGAAGATCTTTTGGATGATCTACGTCAACTTCAAGGATATAACCTATAGGAGAATCGTCTGAAATCTGAAAAATATCAAATTTTTCTAAATTTGTTTCTCATTCAAAACCAGAGCAAGGCATGAATTCACTAATTGCAGTGTCGTATAAATTATTGATATCAAAATACATGATATATGATTCATCAAGATTTTCATCAAATTTGGGTCCCATGCATCTATTATTTGCTCCCGCGTATCGATTGGAACATTGAGAAACTCCACCTCGAATACCCCTTTCAATAAATAAGAGCATTTCCATGTCTGTTAATAACTCAACTTCAACACCTGTAAACATTAACATTGCATCAAAAACAAGTCCGGGAGCAGTAAATTAATGTGAAGGATCTAAATTGTACGAATTAAAATAAGTCTGCCTAAAATTTCAAAAATATCTGCCAGCAGTAAAATGTCTGTTTTTAAATATAAATCAGCATATTCACCTAAGGTATTAATTTTGAACACGCTCTAGACATAGCATGCATGTAAATAATCTTCCTCAGAAATGTCTTAATTATTTAGGGTTGTATAAAATTTACCTTTTTCCGGTAATTTTTTTTCCTCCAGTTTTTTTCAATCATAAATATACTCGTAAGGGAAAACGCCTTTTCTAGTTAGTTGAAATTCAGCATCATTTTTACAATACTTTTTCGTTATCTTTTTTTCATCATTTTCAAGATAAGATGCTAATTTCTCAAGGCGGCTTGACATGAATCGTAACGAATCCATAAATCTAAAAGATACTTCCGTATTTTCTACATTTTTGGGGAAAGATATATATATTTCTCTTCATTTATTCGTAACAATTTAAGAGAACCTTTCAAATGTGTAGCTAAATCTTTTATAAAAAAGTGTGTGTCATACCCTGATAAGTTATGAAATACAACCGGTACTGTATTAGTTACTTTAAAATTAATATTGCAATTTCCGTGACTGCAGCCACGTTATTTACCTATAAAGTGATCATGGTCGCGGTGTTTAATGTCATCAGAT
The DNA here is from genome assembly GCA_932178445.1 of Andricus quercusramuli. Lineage (NCBI taxonomy): Eukaryota > Metazoa > Arthropoda > Insecta > Hymenoptera > Cynipidae > Andricus > Andricus quercusramuli. The sequence continues at coordinate 1,258 of CAKNXH010012326.1, forward strand.
GTGAAAGGCTTTTCGCAAATGTGACAGATTATAGCATTCAAAAATTCTTGTTTTTATTTTGAGGTTAATGGTTCCATTGGAACTATATTTTTGAAAAAGGAATGCACAAATTTGGCTATTTCTTGTGATTTATCCGTAAACCATGTGATACAATCCTTTCCTCTATAGCTCTCAAATCGAGAAAGAGAGTCATCGAATTCACATTTTAAATAAAATGCTACACTATGGGAAATGTGCTTTGAATACGCTTCTGTGTTTAATTTAGTATTATCAACAAACAGTTCTAAGAGACTTTCAGTATCAGCATAAATAACAAAATTAACTTTATCTTTAAATCTGTAGCTTTAAAATTTTTAAATTTTCTCTTCTCTCGGTAATATAACTTTACATTTATTCAAATTCATGCAATCAGTTTTATGGTTTTGTAATGAACTTTCATATTTAAAATGAGATAAACATCTATCACAAAGCCAGGTTCGATGGCTGTCGTTTGTTATTTGTGATTTAACTAATCTAGACAAGTTACGAGTCCACCAAAAATGATAAGTAGTATTGAAATCTTCATTACTTTCAATATCAACATTATAATTATCAACGTTATCAACGTCTTCAGAAAGTCAATTTCTGTAAATGTTGATTCGTAAATCATTCATTTTTTTTCAAATTTGGATAAATCTTCTAAACGAATAGGAAACTCTATATTACCATACTTCAATACCTGGCTAAAATGAGGGTAAGAACTTGTTACATTGGGATTATTTTTTGCTGGATGAAGCGCTGCTGTGATTGACCATAAAGAACAATACGGATCATGATTCAGGATATTTACAACTGCTTTTTTACTTTCAATATATTTCGGTAATGTAACAAAAGTAGATAAGCCTACTTGAAGTGGTGCATATCTGTTTATATTAACAACTAAATTTATTATTTCCTTCAAAGTCCAATTTGATTTATTTTGTTGAAATTCCTCAACTTTAACTAAAAGCTCTTCAATTACGCCATTTAGCCAAGAATTTATGTCTTTTGAGGGAAGAATGATTTCATTATTGGTATTGAAAAATTTAATTTCTTAAATTATTTCACCATTTTCAATAGCTGTGAATTGAGCAGCAAGAATAACAATAACTTTCAAATTCTCACCTTTCTTCGAAATATTTTTTAGTCTCCGCTCAATCAAAGGCTTTGCATTTTTTTTTAAATTCCTTAAAACTTTGTGTTTCAAATTAATAATGGATCCTGCTCTTATTCTATTTTTAAAGGCTGACTCTGGATCTTCCCATCTTATTCTATTTTGTTTCCTATTCTTAATTACATGCCCTTCACTTTTATTCTGTAGCAGCTTATTCACACTTTTCAAAATCCCCAGTGTTGATAAAATTTTATTTTTACTACCAACTGTAAATGTATCGCAATTTAATTTTAAAATTTTGGTTAAAAGTCGAATATTATGTTTTCCAAGTTTAATCCACTTATCAATTTCAACCCTATTATCAAAATTTAATTTATCTTTTATCAGCTCATAAGCTTTTTCCATGATATTTATAATTTTCTTACAATTTTGAGAATTCATTTTTTAAAATATTTTATAAAAAATTACACAACTCTTATGATATACACAACTGCACAAGTTCACTGCGAACTCCTCGTTTTGCACCTGATTTTTAGTAACAAGGGGCCGCTTTATTTATAATGCTGGCTAGTCTAATTTCTTGGAATTCTAGTGACCTACTTTAAAGAATAAAAATTCCGCTGTCTCTAGAAGCATCTTTTGCAAACATCAAAGAGTGTTTAAATAGAGTTCATAACCGGAAATATAAATGCGATACTTACTTCTCAAGTTACCTCACATTCTTCTCTTGATTCACATTTTCTCACTAACAGTACCAAAAACATACTTCTCTAATCAAATGTAAAATGATCATATCAAAGGAAGAGCTGCTAAACCGCCGGATGCCCTTCTTGGAAAAATGTCGCTCGAAATTTAAAAACAAGAGACAAAATAACACAGCCTTAGCTGATAAAAATTAAGCTTACTCAGATAATTAAAGACGGCTTTTATCTAATTTGCCATTTCGGCTTTAGAAAGAATCTCAAAAACAAAATCATATTTCTCTTATCAAACGTAAATTAAAACTATCAAAGAAAGAGCTGCGATAACATGTCGGTAACAGGAATCTATATGCAGAAGCGCTTCTGTTCATCTACTGAAGTGATTTAAATTAGGGGTAGTTAGTTGAACTATCTTGTAATTATTTACAAGTTGAAAGAAGTATGTGCTTCTATTTCTCTTCGTGCAAATTGCGATATTTAAAGACAGTTTTTACATTGGACGGTAAGTGTCAGAAACCAGCGGGGTGCCTTTGTCATGGGATCGTCCGCGTTTTTCTTCAGAAAAACTTTAGAAGTGCATGCTGAGATTTCGGTATACATTTTATTTATTTTAACATTAAATATTTCAAAGTCCCAATAAATAAAATGTAGACATATATGTACTTACAAAATTTTCCTAATTATTTTGATCCTCTTTTCCGATATTTATTACTTTTTTGGCACACCGATCGCATGCATATTTCATGAAATCAAATTTTTTGTTTAAAATATTCAAATTCACGACAATTTCGGCTGTAATAAAAACCACTATAAATTATACCTAAACTTTGAATATAAGTAAAAATTTGATTGTTTTCGTGATAATTTTTTAATGTAAATTTGGTTCAACACTTACCTTCTATTGAACCTGCAGCTGCATTCTCTGTAATATAGTGGTTAGGGTAATTAAAACCGCAGGGCAGCTTCGTTAGCTTCTAAATTTATTTTGTCATCAAGTCTTCCCATTTTCCGGGCTCTAAACGAAGGCCGTTCTATTACAAACTTTCATACGTGCTGTATAACGTCTATTAAATTATTTTGTTAATAATCATTTTTACTTTGAATCGCTGTATCGCTATCATTCAATGAACCATCTGCATTTGCGTTCATGTCAGTGACTAGTCTTTGAAAAAGATCAAATTCTTTCCGAAAAAGAAGATTGCACATTTTACGATAGTAAGTAAGTAAGTAGTTTTCCAAACTTAGTCCGTTTCACTCTTCACCTCCCCCCTATCATATAAAACTTCATTCTTTCTTTTTTAAATAGCTTCCTTTACTTAATCGTTTGATGTATTCGGTTTTCTTCCGAACCCCGAAGTCATTTTTTCATCACTGATATGCTTCAATGTTTGACACTCGCGAGAATCAGATGGAATAGTGTTCCAACCTTCATTCGTCTTACTTTTTACATTCCCGTTTTTTTCACTTTGGACGCTGGGTAGCGTCCAAAACCTCATGGAGAATTTTTTGCAAATAATCACTGAACCAAAAAAAACAGTTTTTAAAAATAAAAGTTTGAAGTTCGTTAAAATAAATAATATTTTAGTCCATTTCCAGTAATTTATTCGTCCATGAATGATAAAAAGTGGTTATAATGAAAAATATAATAATATTAATAACAATAGAAATAAGACAATTTTTCGACACACATTTATTTTTGCGGAATGTAATTGACTCCATTACTTGGCCGTAAATTTTCTATTATTTAGCAAACATATTAAATATAGTAAACATTCTCATCACTAGAGTGATACTATTATCTATATATTTCATACATTAGATCAATGCGATTAAATTATAAGTTCCTTTTGTGATCTGTCATTTGTAATATAACAAAATAAGTATTTTATAGCACTGTTTCTAGTGTAAAAACTTTCTACCACAAAGTTTCTAGTGTACAATTTTTTACTGTACAAAGGTTTTAGTACAAAGTTTTTAGCATAAAGTTTCTAGAGTAGAAAGTTTTTATTACAAAGTTTTGAGTGGATAAAAACACAATTAAAATGATTCGCTTAGTTGAACACTCAGAACTTATAGTACCACTACTGTCGTCGCAAATATCGCTTATTTTTTATTTCGTCAATTTTCTTTACCAAAATTTTCGACTGCTTCCATCAGTGGTATTTTTTTCACGTATTATTTGCATTTCTGCTTTCAGTACGTTGAAATGTTTCTGTATTGACTCCTTCTCGAGGATTAGCTCTCCGAGTGCCCCGTCTGGGCGAGCATAGTTCTTATCTTCAACACATTTCTAAATATTATTTTCAGAACGCAATCATAAAAATGATGTGTTTTCATGCCTCCATAGACAAACGCAAAAGTACGCTTTTTGAGCGGCGTCTGGCGGTGCGTTGAATGAGTCACAAAATAGGGTTCAGTTAGCACGTCGTGACGTAGAGTTCAAAAAAGATCTTTTTTTGTGCGCCCTCCGAGTATTTTCGTAACGTTAGAGTTGGCTAGAAGAGATCGTGGTAGACAAAGATAGAAAGAGAATTCATGGCGGATTAGTGACTCGATGTTTCTAACGAAGAGTATAGCGTGTTCCTATAGCCTCGCACATTATACTTCGTTGTCTCATTCACGCTCGTTAGAACAAAAATGCAGCAGAGCTCATGCGTACCTTCACCGACTCAAAACGTGAATTTGCATTTTTCCATGGAGACAATGAAATCCCGCCATTTACGATTTTGTTCTGAAAAGTATCGTTCGTGACTACTGCGGACTGACGGCTTTCCTTTTTGAAACGAGCGCAATGTTTTTGTAACGAGTTATAGGTAAGGGCGCCTACGGCGCCCTTACTTACGACATTGCGTTTCAAAAAGGTCGTCAGTCCGCACTAGTTATGAAATGTACTAATACAAAATTTTTCCTAAATAATTTTTTCAATTTCAAAATTAGTTTCTAATCTTTCCAAAACTTCTAATCCTTTTACATATCTTTTTAAATTATTCAAATGTTTTCCTAAATTTTTGCAAAAAATTCGCATAAATTACTAAACGACCTTCCTCGGTTTTCTTTTGTGCTGTTTTTACCCCTTTCTTTTCTTGCTTTTTCTTGATAATTTTGTTGATCCATTTCTTAAGGACAGATAATGATTCACTGGAATCGCCGTCATTACTTCTTCAACTAGAACTAGAGCTGGAGTAAATTCTAGGCATCTGTAATTAAAGAACAATCATTCGAAATTGTATTTTGTGGTAGTAGTTTGCGCTACATTATTCAATTGACATAATTTTTTTTTACCGAAACCAACATTTCTCTTCAAAATTAGCAAAAATTAAATTGTTTCTGATGCCTGAAATACTACTTTATACTGATCATAGCATTTTTAATAAATTGTTCAAATAATTTATTATTGTTTTTAGCCATTGTCTCTTAAAGTAGAGTTAGAAAGTCGCGGTTTTTTCAACGACGAAAATTACACTTTCTATCGAATTTTCAATCAGAGTGAGGTAATACTTGATTAATGTTTGTAGTGTCGGTTCAGGTTAATTCAAATGGAAACTTTGCATTTGACTAAAATATAAATTAAGCTTTATTGCCAAAAGATAGAGAACAAATGCTTGAGCGTCTTGACCGGTCAAAGAGCAGTAAGTAACTGAACTGCCTTTTGGTGACGAATATCGAATGCCTGTGGGATAGACTAAGCACAACTTTTCGACGTGTTTAAACTCGCCAGAATACAAGCTTCGAACGCCCGAACTCTGACATCATTGCTTATACTTCGCCGAGTTGTCGATGATATGTTACAGAGAATTTTAGAGCACATAGCATCGACATGAGAGTTACCGTAAAGTATAATGTTCGTGGTCTGATTATGGGGCGAATATATAGTCGCCACAGAGACCCCCCTGCTAGTGATTGACTGTACAGGGAAATCACGATACAGAGAGAAACCAATACTTAAAATGTTTAAAGTGCATAAAGAAATAGAACACTTCAAAAACAAAAAAAAACAAAAAAATGGAATTTTTAACAACTGGGCAGAGAAAAGCACAACTAAACAGAACAGATTGCCTTTTAGTTTCAAACAAATATTTTCACTTCACTGAAACCCGGCTTGTAGACGATCTGGAAATCTGACCCGTCTACCAGAACGAGTCACTGGTTTCGTCGTTGTCACCTCCTCTGGTTCTGGTAGTGATGGCTCCTCGTTGACAAAGTTGCGTGGTTGCTGCTGATCGTCGCAGGTTGTATCCTCTGCTAGGATGTAGGCTGGCTTCAAGCGGTCAATTGAGACAGTAACATTTTTTCCTTTGATAGCAAGGACGAACGTCTTCTTGCCTCGTTCGACAACTGGATACGGACCTTCGAATGGTGCTTTTAACGAGGGTAGATGCTCCTCACCGAGGAGAATCCAGACGTGTGTGGCCGTAGCTAGATCTTTAAAGATAAACGTCCGTTTCTGTCCGTGTCTGGTTCCACCAACTGGTCGCAACTGCTGGAAAAATTTACGAAGTTCCTGGACGAAGTTTGATGCAGATGCTTCGTGTCCAGACTCTGCACGAGAAACAAGAAATTCCCCTGGAAGACGAAGGGACTCTCCGTAAATAAGTTCAGCAGACGTAGCCTGAAGGTCTTCGCGCCAAGCTGCTCTAACACCAAGCAATATGATGGGTAAAATTTCAACCCAACGTTCTGTGGCGTGACATCTGATTGCTCCCTTCAGTTGACGATGAAATCGCTCTACAAGACCGTTGGCTGAAGGATGGTAGGCGGTTGTCCTGAAGTGTTGAGTTCCAAGCAAGGTGTTCAATTCCTTGAAAAGGTGAGACTCGAATTGTCTTCCTTGATCTGTGGTAATTCTGAGTGGTGTGCCAAATCGGGAAATCCACCCGGTGATAAGAGCTCTTGCAACAGCTGGTGCCTCCATATTCTCCACAGGGGTTACTTCCGGCCAGCGTGAGAATCTATCGACGCAGGTTAGGCAATACCTGAAACCTTGTGACGTTGGTAGTGGTCCAACCAGGTCGATGTGAATGTGCTCGAACCTGGAAGATGGAGAAAGAAACGTACCTACTGGTGATGATACATGCCTTGAGATTTTTGATCGTTGACAGTGGAGACAATGACGAGCCCATTTCCTGCAATCAGATTTTACCGATGGCCATACGTAACGTTGAGTTACGAGTTTGACCGTAGCATTAATTCCAGGATGAGACAGCTGATGTAAGGAATTGAAAGCTGCCCGGCGAAATGCTGCAGTAACGAAAGGTCGAGCTGTAGTTGTCGAGACGTCACAATAGAGTGCCACGTTGGTTCCAGGAATTTGAACTTTTCGAAGGTCCAAAGCAGAACCTGGTTGGAGAAATTCCTGCAGTTCTTTGTCGTTAGTTTGAGCTTGAGCAAGAGCCTCGAAGTTGATTACGGTCGAAAGTTCATCGATTCTGGAAAGAGCGTCAGCCATCACGTTGTCTTTCCCGCTAACGTGTCGAATATCGGTTGAATATTGTCCGATAAAGTCTAAATAACGGAACTGTCGCGGAGAGCACTTGTCAGCTTTCTGACGAAATGCAAACGTGATGGGTTTATGGTCCGTAAAAATGATAAATGATCGACCCTCGACCATGTGTCTAAAGTGTTTCACTGCTTTGTAAATAGCTAGAAGTTCCCGATCGTAGGCACCGTACTTCTTTTCAGCGGTGCTCAACTTTTTAGAAAAGAAACCAAGCGGCTGCCAAACGTTGTCCACCTTTTGCTCCAAAACGGCTCCGACGGCAAAGTCTGACGCGTCGCAGGAAATGGCAAGAGGTACACCAGGTGCAGGATATGCGAGCAGGGTCGCTTTAGCTAGGGCCTCTTTGCACGCGTCAAAAGCTTGCAATGTAGAATCCGTCCATTTAATCAAAGCCTTACCTTTTATGTTTCCCTGAAGAAGATCGTTTAAAGGAGCCTGGAGTTCGGCTGCATTTGGAACAGCACGTCTGGAGAAATTAAAGGCTCCAATGAAACGTCGTAAATCTTTTGCAGTTTCCGGCTTAGGATAATTTCGAATTGCCTGAACTCTTTCAGGTAGGGGCTTCAGTCCTTGACTTGAAATGCTGAATCCAAGAAAATTTACCTGAGTTGCACCGAAAATGCATTTTGCAGAGTTGATGAGAACACCGTAGGCCTTTAAACGTTCGAAGACTAGGCGAAGATGTTCCAAGTGTTCCTCTTCCGTTGATGATGCCACCAGTATGTCGTCGATGTAAACGTATACAAAATCTAGGCCTCGCAGTACCTCATCCATAAACCTTTGACAGGTCTGAGCTGCATTACGAAGGCCAAAGGACATGAAAGGGAATTCAAAGAGGCCAAAAGGTGTTGTGATGGCCGTCTTCGGCACATCCTCCTTCGCGACAGGAATTTGGTTGTAGGCACGTACAAGGTCGAGCGTCGAGAAAATCTTCTTACCATGCAAGGATTGGGAGAAATCTTCCATGTGTGGTACTGGATACTTATCTGCAATGGTTCTGGCATTCAGTCCTCGGTAGTCCCCACAAGGTCGCCATTCATCGCCCTTTTTAGGAACCAGATGCAGAGGAGACGACCAGCTGCTTTGTGATGGACGAGCAATTTTCATTTGTACCATGGTTTCGAACTCCTTCTTTGCTATCTTGTATTTTTGAGGATCCAAACGCCGGAATCTGCTAGATACTGGTGGTCCTGGTGTTGTCCGGATGTGATGTTGCGTTGTGTGCTTCGGTTCCATACTTTGAGGCGTACCAGATGGTTTGGTGATCTCTGTGAATTCTGATAAAAGTTGATGAAAAATAGAATCACCGGAGACTGCACGTATTCTCACGGATTCACCTTTCGCGAGTCGACCGTTGACGGTGAGAGAGGTGAGGCCGTCCACTAAACGTTTATTATGAATGTCGACTAATAACTGGTAGTAATCGAGAAAATCGACTCCGATAATTGGTTTGGAAACGTCGGCAACAACGAAACGCCAAGTAAAATCACGTCGAAGCCCGAGGTCGAGATTAATTGTCTCATACCCGTATGTCGCGATAATAGAGTCATTTGCTGCGTATAAATTGTAAGATGACCTAGGACGTCGGCCTGAAATTCGTGAGCGCGGAAAAACGCAAAGGTCCGCACCAGTATCTACCAAAAATTGCAGTTTCGTTGACTTATCCGAGACAAAGAGGCGACGACATTTCGGTTGGGCAAGGTCACTGGCTGCCTCCATCAGCGCCGGCCCGCCTCGTTTCCCGAATTATAAGTGCACGGTGTTGTACACTTCTTTGCATCACTACCGTAACGGGCGTGATACCAACATAGGCCATCGTCATAACGCTGGTCACGGCTTTCAGAGCGTTGTCGGGAGCGCGACCGGTTCCATCGACCTTGTGAACGGCTGCGAGAACGGTCGCGAGCACTGGTTTCCGCAATTTGTTTAACGGCCGTAGTAACTTCGGCAATTGCAGTACTTATGAGTGCAAGTTGTTGAAACATACATTGCATAGGCACTATATCCGCTGACGCTTCAGACACGTGTCCGCGCGGATTGGCATCGGCAATGGCATCTGCCAGATCAGCAAGAGCATCAAGACCTTTTTGTTGCTGAGAAGCGAGAATGGCTTGTGTAAACGCAGGCAACCGGGCAAGCCACAGGGGACGAAGTACGTCATCAGGTATCACGGTACCAGCTAAACCTCGAAGATGCCTTAAAAATTGCGACGGCTTCCGGTCTCCGATTTCCTCACGCTCGAGGAGACGTCGTGTTTTTTGATCTTGCGATGCACTTAGACGCCGAATCAATTCTGATTTCAATTTTTCGTATTTCTCCTCTGCGGGAGGATTCACTAAAATGTCACGCACTTCCGCCCAATACTTAGGGTCTAAAGAACTCACTACGTAATTATATTTAGTATCATCCGACCTAATACCAGCAATTGCAAACTGAGTCTCAATGTTTATAAACCACATTTGTGGATCAGCATCCCAGAAAGGTGGAATTTTGATAGAAACGCGATGAATTTCTGGAATCTGAAGTCCTGCCCATGTGACCGATGCTTCGGCCGCAGGTGCCGTACTAGTGGTCGTTGTCGTTGTAGTAGTTGTTACCGGATTAGTGGTTGTTTCATTGGGCGACATGGCACGTTGATTTTTTACACAAGAAACCAAGAACCACACACTCACTGCACACAAAGAAACAAAAAAAATCCCGAGAAACGCACTCGTCGCGTCTTTTTAGATCACGTCGGGGTCACCACTTTGTAGTGTCGGTTCAGGTTAATTCAAATGGAAACTTTGCATTTGA
>CAKNXH010012329.1:0-14961 GCA_932178445.1 Andricus quercusramuli
GTACCGAACCAAGGAATCTTTTATATTCTTGCATCAACTTTGAATTATGCGAATGAAAAAAGTTTTACTATAAAAAACCGATTTTTAAAATATTATTGAGTGCTAGAAAAAAATGCAATAAATATTTTGAGAAATCCTTCAGTCAGTTTCAAGATATTAGTGAGGAAAATGAGCTCTCCAAATTTCATCAATTTATCTGCAGCCGTTTTCTAGTTATCGTGTTCACAAAAAAGCGTGACATCCACACATCCACACACACATCCGGACAATTGTTTAGAATGTTGTATTAGACATTTTTAAATTAGGGAGGGTTTAATTAAATGAATTTAAAAATTTTGAAAAATGTCACCATTACAAAGCGTCCTGTATGAGGAAGCAAAAAGAAGGCCGATTTATTAATTGCATAGCAGTAAAACAATTTCGTAAATAAATTTGAATATAAAAGATTATATATAGTATTTTATGCTACTCAGTCTGTGACCCCCTATATCCCTTCAGACCCTGTTGGTAAAGCGGTGTTTTGCTTTAGAGTATTCACGCCCCCGTGTGAAAAAATGTTCCGCGCTGGCCTGACCCAGACCAGATTGTATGGATTCCAGTCTTGGCTCTGGCCAGACAGTCTAGCCTGGGCCTGGCCAAAAGTGTCACGCTTTCTCTGGCTAGCCCTAGGCCAGACCGTCTGCTCAGCCACCAGTTATGGGATAAGAAAAAAAGTCTTGTTTTGATAGTGTGAGCTTCTTATTTTCTATTATTTTAGACACCCAGTAACTTTTTCGACATGGGTAAAAAAAAAATGTTGCTGATCGAAGTTAGATTTTTTTTGTTCTTGTCTGTCAATGTGATAAGAAAAAAGTTTTGTTTCGATAGTATGAATTCTTTGTTTTTTATGATTTTAAACACCTTTTAACATTTTTGAAATATGTAAAAAAAATTGGCTGACCGAACTTTGAACTATTTTTGTTCTTGGATTGCGGATCAGCGCCAGTCCAGGGACATAACAGACCTTCCAGACCAGACGGTCTAGATAAGATCAGACTTGTACCCGATCAGATTTTACAAACTAGACAGTCTAAATAAATCCAGACCTGGGCCAGTCCTGTAACCAGACTGCCAGGATTTTATTATGCCAATAGCTCCCTCAAAAACAATATTTTCTAATTTTTCCAGATTTTCAGCAAAAAAATGTCTGTCATACTGTGATATCAGGATCTTTAATTTTAATTTTCACGGAACAGGATAACTTTTTTAATCAAAAAATTGCTTATTCTCATTCAAAATCCTTATAACTTATTGGCTAAAAGTGTTATTTTTTGTAAACAATTTAAAATTCGTCTTTTAATCACAATACAAAGCCAATTTCGATAACCTATGGAATTTCATTCTAAAAATTCTTTGGTTTCTTGAAATTGGCTAACTTTTTTAAAATCTAAATCCAATTTTGTTTACCTGTATAGTGTATACAAGTGAACAATATTCATATTAATCTATTCAGAAACTCAATATCACGGGAATTTGTCATAATTTTTTTAAACTGAAAATTACATTTTTATCTAATTCCACAGGCGAGCTTGCCCTAATTTTATGGTAGTGTCACTTTGATGTTTTCAACTTCTACATCCATTTATGTAAATCTGAATAAGCTTTTTTGATCAAAAGTTTTCGACATCATTTAGCTGGGGAGTAGGATTTCATTTCATCTTTAAATAGTGATTTCAATTTTACAGAATGTTTTTTCGCTCTTTTGAAAAATTTCCATTTTGTTATATATCTAGTTCTGTACTGTCACCCTTCAAATGACGTTCTATAATCTATATATTAGTTATGTAAATGGTCGTCGAACTATCGTAACAAGCAACTTCTTTTTTTTACAATACGCATAATTTTAGGTACTTCCATTTTTACATGTAACATTTTTGCCTATAGGGTGCACCAGAAGCGAGCTAATTCTAAAAAATGTATTGGTATAGTAGGAATCAAGAATTATTATGTAAAAATTGGATCCTTCAGGAAGCTTTATCTCCAGACCTAATTGCGCTGGGACTAATAAGGCTATAATTGAACAATTTTCTTTTTTAAATACATTCTTATTTGTTTTGAGTACATCTATTCCTTTTGTGGATGGATTCATAACAATACTTTTCATGATCCTGTCTTAATACTCAGGAACACAACCTGAATATGGATTGCTCATTATATAGTTCTTCGAAAACAAAAAAGCCAAAACTCTTGAATTAGCATACCAATTAATAATAAGGAGTGAACGTTTTTTAATATAATAGAGAGGATTTTATTTTTCATTTTGAATAGAGAATCAGTTTGCATAAAGTAGCACCCAATAAGGCAACACTTTGTTAAAATTTGTGTTCAGTCGGACAATTTCAATTTCGATTTCGGATGGGGACATTTTTCATGACATGTCCAATATTTGTGATACTGATTATAATATTATAAAAAAAATAACATGTGTCTTACTAATATGAAAAGAATAATGTTTCCTTTTGAAAAAAAAAACAAATTTTGTTTGTTGCATTAGCTGTTTATCATCTACTAAGCTTGCATACAACACTATATATTTTCTATGACACATTGAGAAATGCTGATGTTCTCTCTATTTCTCTGACGCTATGGCGAAATAAAAAAGGGAGAAATGAGAGTTCTCTTTCTCAAACTCCCTTTTTTTAACCCCCCGGAGGCTGCTGGCACCTGGACCTGAAACCGCGTGTCGTTCACCCTTCCAGACCTTACCCCAACTTTTAACTCACCCCCTCCCCCTTTCTCCTATGTACGCAGCCCCTGATTCGAGGCTTACCCCCTGCTTTATCGCTCGAAGGGTTGTTTTAAATAATAATAACGCGAACCCCGATCGGGAATAAACCCGAGCCAGTCGTACGCCAGTATGTTACTCGAGAAGACACGTGCCTTCGGTCGTCTTTCGAGTTTCGATTTCTGATTCAACTATTTTGTTTGTCTTATTAGTTGTATGTTCAGAAACGCAATAAAATCTCGATTAATGCCTAAACTCTTAGTAATTAATCATGATCTTAAAGAAAGACATGATTACTCTTTTCTTGAGACTACATTTAATACAAAAAATAAAATTTACATATAAACTTTAATTATTAAAACGTTGATTATTCATTAAGTGCAGTGGCCTATATCGAAATTCTTCATCATTATAAATTTTAAAATAAGTGTATTTTTACTATTTTTGTTGATGTGAAATAAACATATAAGAGTTAATCCTTAAGAAGTGTTTTTTTGAACACACGACCAGAAAAAAATAATAAAGACATTGTGCAATCTGAGAAATACTGAAGTCTACAGAAGTCTACAGAAGTCCTTTGAAATTACTGTTTCCTCAGAGAGGAACCGATGAACTCCAGTTTTTCTCCTAGTTCTAACGGTAGCCAGCATTGTGAAAAAGAGAGCAAAGAAAAGATCTAAAAGAAAGAAGAGGAAGAAGAGACAAAAGGAGAAAGAGATATGAAGAAGAGCATTTTCTTATTCTTCTTCTCGAGAATCCAGAGGAAGAACGAAAGGAGTTCTCGGTGGCGTTCTGGCGTATAATAGCCATAGTAATTTGCTCCATGGAGCTTCTTCCTTCTCAGTTACCTAAGATCGGTTCTACCCGATCGATAAGTTCGGTCGGTTCGAACAGCCTGTTCATTCGAGCGAAGCAGACGAAATCGATCTTGCATGCCGGCGTGAATTCGTGATCTTACCATAACCCAGGATCAATCCACGTTCATCGACTCTTTCATTGGGAAACATCTTCAGAAAAAAACAATCCCGCATCCAAAAGTAAGTTTAAATTTCCGTTTAAAAAGCCAAATCCAATTTCAAGAAATAGGATTCCTCTCCACGGTGAGCTTTTTTATTTCTCAAAACAAAGAAAAAAATAGAACCAAAGGTAATTAACTAACTTTTAACTCATTCGAAACGTTATTGTTTCAGCCGATTTAAGATAAAAATAAAAATTACACGAATTAATTACTCATCCCTTAAACTAATTTCCCGATGCTTTAATCAATTTGTTCTTTAGAAAACATTGCTTATGTACGATTTTTAATGTGAAGGTTTAAAATGTTCCATGATTCAAACTGTACTTCATCTATTTTTTTCAAATCGAAGCAATTCATATTGAAGTCTGAATAATTAGGACCAAATTAGAACGTATAAGTTTAAATTTGGCAGCATTCAAAATTGAAGATTTACAATTGAAGTACGAAAAGTCCACGGTGCTAAGTGCTATGTGCTAAGTCCAAGCAACCTTATTTTACAAGAGAAGAAAAAAACCTTTTTAGAAGAACAATTTACAACCGCTTAAGTAAATTTTTTAGCATATAGATGGATGGATCAGTTTAATAACCACTGTGTGAAAAATAGATGGTGCTACATGTGCAATGTGCATGTAATAATCTCATGGAAATCGCGATGGACTTACTACCATCGTTTAACTTTCGCTGGTATATTAATGGTACATTAAATGTTTGAAAAATAATAAAAAATACTTTTTTACATTCTCATTCTAATGAGAAGGTATTAGTTTTATGTGAAATTTGACTTCATCCGTTTTCATCAAATCTCCACGTTTTAAGACCTCCTGAGTCAGAAAAAACTATTTTTACGAAGGTGTATGTCTGTGGTCTGTAGTCTGTAGTCTGTAGTCTGTAGTATTGTGTAGGCACGATAACTTTCGAAAGATTGATTAGATTGAATTGTGCTTTGGCACACTTTTTTAAGGCCTACACAGAAAAAACAAGTTTGTTAACCAGCAATTTGGATGAAAATTCAAAAAGTGAGCACATTTTGAAAATTTTTGAGACCACTTTTTTTGAAGATTCGAAAATTCTAAAAAAGTGAGCACATGGAAAAAAATTCAAGTAGAGAAAAACGTTGCTTTTTGAACAACCTACAATATTTTCATAACTACTTTTTTAATTCCTTGGAAAATCCAAAATTCAAATTTTGATCGCACAAAAAAATAATGAAGAGTCAAAAATTCCATTTTGCTGTCAAACTATGCAAGATACGACAAAAGATAAATCGAACAAAATTGTGCACCTAGAAACGATCTACAATTTTTTTTTCATGTACTTTTCGATATGACGCGTAGTTTTTGCTTTATTCGCCAAAAACAACATTGAAAATAGAAGAATTAAATTTTTGGACGAATGACACAAGCCACGAAAAAAATGAAGGAAACAAAATTTGTTCATCCAAAATAGAGGTACAAATTTGTTATCAAATCAATCATGTTTTGATAGGATGCGTAGTCTTTGTTTTATTCGTGAAAATAACATTGACATTTAAAAAAATCAAATTTTTGGAAAAACGACACAAGGTAGAAAAACAGATGAATAAAAAAAATTGTGCATTCAAAAAAGATTTACAAATTTGTAATCAATTTTTGTTATAAGAATACATTCAAAATGAAAAACATTAACTTTTTTGAAAAACGACACAAGCTAAAATAACATTTTAACTAATAAAATTTTTTGCCTAAATTAGATCATTATTCTTTATTTTAAATCAAATACAAACTTAGTAATTTGAATATGAAGAACAAATAACACGAAACACAAAGTACACAATCAATGCGAACATACGCCTCCATGGTAAGTTCTACGGCATCATACGTAGAGAAGAGCTCTCGATGGGTCTATCCAACATATTTCTCAAGTCTGCTGGATTGAGATCGGAGACCGAGGGGTTTCTTTTTGCCTGTCAAGACGGCGTCATAGACACCTTAGTTTACCGCGAGCGCATAATGAATGTACCTGTACGCGATACCAACTGCCGAGCGTGCAAGCAAGAGCCTGAAACACTTGGACATGTTCTCAGTGGATGCTCTAAATATGCACGCTGCGCGTACATAGAGAGACACAATGCAGCTCTAAAAGTGTTATATTACCATCTTAGGCATTTCTATGGTGTTGATCTATTGCCCGTCTTGCCCTACGCCCAGGGGGAACTCGAGTCAGTTGTGGAGAATGATCAGTGTGAGATCTACTGGAATTTCTCATTCTCCACCACTCAACGTATCAGTGCTACGAAGCCTGACATTGTCCTCCAAGATCTGAAGAACAAGATCATTTACGTGATTGAATTCTCCGCACCAGCCGATGGCAATATCACGGCAAAGGAGGGAGAAAAACGGGCGAAATATCAAGCACTTCTTTTCGAGCTGAGTAGGCTGTACCAAGGCTACAAAGTCCATCTTATAATTCTCATAATCGGCTGTCTTGGAGGTATGAAAGCTTCATTTATTAGCCAACTCAACAAGATTCCGGCTTGCCAGCGTCAGGCTCATTTCATCGCGAACCGGATGCAAAAGGCTGTTCTCCTGGGATCACTCCATCTGGTCCGTCAACACTGTTCCTCTTAAATTCTACAAAGATTGGTAGCTCCAAAAAAGTATCCAGAGGTGAAACCTTCATCTCCAACTGTCTTGTCTGCCGCGTAAGGTCATCCGCGGCTAGAGACCTGACTCCAAGGAACAGTGTTGCCCGATGTTATCACGCGTAAATTTCCCGCTCTTGCTTACCTTCTAGGACAGAAGGAGCAGAAGCGGATGACGTACACGTTCCAGTAGCTTTGGGATTGGTTTCTTTAAGGAATCATGATCGAAGCTTCCGAAGCCTACAACTTCTCTAATTAATATCTGCAGTTGTTAAATGCTTGTTTAAATACTATAATAACCGTCGAATTGTTCAAGAAGTTTATTATTTCAGTAGAATTGATTAATTTATATTAAATTAATTAAATTTTTAAAATATTTAAATATATTTCACTACTAATTTTTTGAGTAAAATATTTCAAACCCTTACTTTCTCACTTAAATAGATGTAAAAAAGCATGCAGCATTATTAGTTGAAATCAAGAGTATCAATTGTTTTTTATCATGAATATGATTAATTCTGAAATTCTAAAAATTCTTAATGAAATTAATTCTAAAATTAGAAGCTATAGAATCAAAAAATGCCATTTTGTAGCTTCCGACATTGAACATTCGAACATATGAAGAACCATTGAATATTTGAAAAATTCTAATTGTAAGATTTTGATGAGCATAAAAGTGATAAAACTTTCATATTAAACCTTTCAATAACATTTTCAATATTAAGTACATCAAATTAAACAAAACTATATGATTCATTTATAGATGAGAGATTAAGAAATTTTTAGTTTAGATAATAATGTAAATATGAAAATGATCACTAGACAATAGTTATTTATTTCGAACTTTAATCATTCTCATTTAATGAATATCAAAGCAAAGTTGAATAAGAAACTGTACAAGCTTTAAGCTTCTGTCCTTTATATATCAAATTAAGGATTGAACAATATCAAAGCCAGTCTCAATTATTTAATTATATATACGTTTTATGCATATCAATTACAAAATACATAATACCATTTCAGAAAGCTATTGCTCAAAAATGTTCAAGAACCTAAAAAAAAATTTGTTCCACATACTTACACTTATTTTAAAGATTTTAATTCGAATAGTGCAAAGGGCAGCTCCTTATTTTATGAAAATTGATAACCACTATTGATTATTTTTTCACGTCTATATTTATGCCTATAATTTTTCGGAATATTTACATCTTTAGTTTAACTTCTGTGAATGAAAACCACGCACAATATTATTTTATAGGCCTAGGCTGTAGTAAGCACTGCGTAACTCTGTAAATGTTCGCTCGAGAGAAGAATAAAAGAATGAAGAATTGCATCAAAAAATAATCTTGGATTTTTAATTGAGTGTGAAAAAAGATCCACCTCTTCTATTATTTCTGAAGTCTGCAGCCAATTAAAAGTATACGTTGCCTCAAAACGAAGGCGCAGCTATATTTTGGTTTGCTGATTATCTAGTAGAGGTCTCTAGCGCATGTTTTTCTCGAAACAAAGGTTAACTATTGCTGTATTAAATTCACTCACGACAACTACAACTTCGCAATACTCAGTGCACTCATATCCATAGTGTGAAATTTTTTTAGTGTCAAACGAACGACATCTAAAATCCTATCTCTAGGATTTTACATGGAATTCGACCAAAATTTTTAATACTAATATAATCTTCACTTTTCTTGATATCTTAATCACTCAAGTGATTATACGTTACCGAGCGTGCGTTATCTACATACTTGATCAAACAGAAATATTATACATACTTTTCAACTTATAGTTGTAAATCTTTAAGGAATTATTCTAAATTCAAACGTAAAAAATTGAATAATATGAAATTTAACTGGTAAGAATATGATATATAACAAAAAACCACTTTAAAGTCGTAAAAATTATCAGCTTCTATAGTACAACATTCATAAAATTGAATAAAATTTTCATATGAGCACGTTCACAATCTACGAATTTTAACTTGATCTGAAAAATTCAAAATTAAACCATGATTAAGGGTTCATTCGCAAAATATGTGATACTTTCAGGGGGGTGGGGCTCTATACAAGCATCATTATCCATGTTAAGATGAAATATGTATCATATATTTTGTGAACGACCCTCTAGTTTGAATAGCTGAATCAACAATTTCCGCCTCAAAAATGTATGTTACTGCATGCGCAAATTCTGTTTTTGATGTTCAAAATAGTGTCACAATGATTTTCGTGAGTATTGACATAATTATTAAAATAATTTAATTGAAATAACTTATATTCTTCGCTGTCTTGTTTTTTTCATATAAAAAAATGATGCAGCCAATTTTTTATATAGATGCTATAATTAAATAAAATACGATATTGAATATCTTGCTGAAATATTTTTCTCCTAATAAATGTTCGTTCAACTGAATTTAATTTTTTATACTTCAGGCCCGCATTCTCTACTTAAACTAAAAAAACCACCCCGCGTTTGACGTCAGACATTCATCGGGCAATCGACTCTTCCCAAGTAGAATTTTCAGCCAGTCATGTCGACTTGCTGGCCACTTCGAGTGGCAAATTTCACCCAACTCATTACCCTTCTCATTGAAGTTCGCCTCTGTCAACTTCACACTCGTAACCTTAGGTGCTTGCAACATATATAACATATAGGGTGTTAAAAAGTGTCTCCCCTAAAAATTTCCAACCCAATAATTCACTAATTCAGAAGAAAAAATTGTAATCTTAAATAAAAACAATTTAAATTGAAAAAAAGACGAAAAATCTCAATTATTCGATCAATCAAAATAAATTGAGTGTACGGAAACGGAAAAGTATTTCTTAGATGAAAAGATATTTGGGTCGTTAACGGGTATATCTACTCTCTTACGGGACAGTTTTTTTCTGCACCCTGTAGACAAGCTAGCGCAGGAGTTAAAAAAAAAGCAGCGGGTAGCCCAATCCGCTCTGGAATGGAAGAAAGAGGGTTAGGCATGGGGTTCTATAGGGGTAGGTCACCCCATACGCTCTGTATCATCCCTGGTAGACGCAAAGCCTGCAAGCCAGACGGGGTCTACCCTTAAAATTACGCGAGCGTGAGTTAACAGAATGTGAAATTATAAAAAAAGATGAGAGAAAGAAGTAAAGGAAGTAAATCTGATCGAGCGGCTTTCTATGGATCCCACATGTTTTTCAAGCGACAGGGTGCAACGACGATTAGATGTGGAAGATCCTGCTGTAAGAGATGATGCAGGGCGCTGGCATCAGCTTGCAGGCATTCACTTTTTTTCGTAACATTATCACCATTCGTAATGATTATTGTACCGAATCTTTCAATTCCCTTGCAGTTGCACACATAATTACATGTCTAATTAGGAATGATGAGAAAGCTTGAAAATTATATAATATTATAATGCAGGATTAAATAACATTTTGGAGTTACTTTCAAATCGAAGCAAATTAATTTTTATTGTATTTTAAACTTTACCTAATTTTCTATAGAACTGAATAAATGAATTTATTTGAGTCTCGATTTTTTCTGTGCACAAATTTTATGAAAGATGTAAAAGCTTAAATTTACGTAAAAATTGCACATTCTCGCAGAAATGCCAAGAGAAACTGATTAATTTATCTCTTCTATAATTAAAAAAATGTCTAATTAAATGTATAATATCATGGGTTGATTTTTAGATCAACATAGTAGCATATTTTTTCCTTTTGTTGTTATTTGATGATTTATTAAGTTTCAATAGATTACTATTTTTTTTTAAATATATTTCAAAGAACACTCAAAGAAATTTCATCTTGTGGCACCAAAAATGTTCTTTACGTGACTAATTTCATCTAATCTTGCAGCCAAATAATTTTTTTGTGTGTAAAAAATACAATCACGTCGTTCAAAACAAAACAGGCAGAGAAAGATGCTTTTGTTTCAAGACAACTTTTTTCTGAGTGAAATAGAAACAAAACAAAAAGGACAAAAATAAAATTTTAGAAGCGTACAGTGAATTCTGAAATTAAAATAAATTTTTCACACAAACGGGTATATATTCCAAACCCTAACTCTCGAAGTTGAAATCGGAATAAAAATTAGCCTATGAAAACTTGATAATTCATTTGTAAAGAAACAAATTAACGAAAGTCCCTTGCTTGATTGCTTGACCAAATTCAGCGGGGTTATAGATATAACTATAATGGTATGGGGTTTGGCCATGTAAAATTCAATAATTAAACAAATTTATAAATTTGTATAGGATAATTTTTACCTCAATAAACTAATCCTTTCGTGTAAACATTTTTCTTTGGATGGCATGTCAAAATTCGTTTCAAAATTATTTTATTAAAATTTTTTTGTAATTCAATTCTTTAAGTACCCCGTCATCGATTTTTCACATTTTCGTTTTTGATTGCTCCAAATTGTCTGTTTCGACATGTATGTATAACTAACAGAGGTACCTCTGCGTATAATGATAAATTTCAAAAAATTAATATCCATCAAACAATTTTAAGATTTTTTTTAATTTTTCTCGAAAAAAAGGACATTAATCGATGAAGGTAGATGTCCCAGTAATCGTGAGTTTTGAGGTGTAAACGCCAGAATCAAGTATTTTCCGCATAAAAATGCAATCCTAAAATATTTTTAAGTAAGGTTGAACAATGCTTGTTGTGGAAACCAAATTAGTTTTTTTGTACAAATAGTGCACATAGGTAAAAAAATTAATTTGTATTGCCGCTGGCGATGAATCACGAAACGTGGAAAATAGCTTAACATTTTGGTTAGGAAAGGCGTCTCTTTACTTAAGCTTTTACTATGTCAAGAAATTAGTTTATCGAGACGAAAATAATTTTTTTGTAATAAAAAATAATTTTTGTTTCATAAAATAAAGTAAAATCTTAATTTAGCACCTTCTCGTTTAAGAAATATCGGTCACGATTATAGGGACATTTCAAAAGCATAGTTGCTCGAGTAATCGTGGCCTGTCACGAAGACTAAGACGACTCTGTCAAAATTTTATTTACATATTTCGTTACAAATAATAATTTAATTAATTCCAAAAGGGTATGAAATGAAATCGGAGAACTGACTTATTACTGTGAGTAGTAGTCGTAATATAAATTAGTGCTTAAAACTGAAAAAAGGTGATGTAAAATATGTGAATGAGTTTAGAGATTTCATTATCAATTTTTGAGTTTATTATCATTTTTCGGTGAAGTTAATATTTATTGAGTAATTTTTCATTAGATAACATTAATCTATACTGCATTATATAAAGAAAAATGTGTAATAGATATATAATTATTGATAGTTTTAATATTGTGACAACGTAAACAGAAAATAACCTCATTTTTTTAGTCACTGCATTTGGTCAAATTTCGTGTGCTACATCTAGTTACTTAAAATGTTAATGATTTTTAATTATAATATTCAGTATTATAAAAGAATTTCAGCATTGTCGTTATTACTTATCATGATAAAAATTCTCATAAATATTTATCTCGACTTATTTTTGTGAACAATTTATTTCTTATGAATAGAATATTAATTTTATTCGATAATATTTTAAACTGAAATAAAAACTAAAAAATTTGAAAGAAAATTCATTTTCATTATGAATTATATTCATAGAGTCCATCAGACTTATTAGAACTATCAGAAGATTCAATTTTGAGGTTGTTTCGACGGCTTTCATCACAGAGGTCTCAATCAGTATAAAACTAACAATACATATTTCATTTCATTAAAGTATAGTAAAAAAACAAAAATACACTTAAAATACATCTCCAAATTGCTAAAAACTGATTTCAAGAAAACTTAACCTTTTTCACGAAGACTGTGACAACGATAACTGGGACATCGATGCTTTTTGACTTTTAAATAAAAAGTAATATTAAATATAATGTAAGAACAATTTTTATAAAATTCTAGGACGTTTAATGCTTCAATCAGTACCAATCATTTTTCAAATAATCCTACAAAAACAATTTTCTAAATATTTGAAGTCGATCTCTCTTATGGTCACGATTACTGGGACGTTTACCTTAACAGTCAGTTGTATACTAATATTTGAGAATTAAAAAAAAAATTTCAGTAGAACATTCACTCAGAGAAAAAGTTATCTTGGAACAGAAGCAACGTCCTCTTTCCTGTTTCGTTTTGGACCATCTGTTTTTCACAAATATAATTATTTGGATGCAAAATTATGCGAAGCTGAGGATAATTTTTATTGCATAAGGATTCCTTTTGAGTAAATGAAATGTATACTTTATAGATACAAAACCACTTCTCAAAGACCCTTGAATAATAATTTGTAAATACCCCAATTATTAAAATAATATTTACTAGTATGAAAAAGTCTCATCTTTTGGCAACGACTCGCAAACAAATTATGTTTCGATCAATAAAATTAAAACGAATATTCAATAATAAAAGTTGCAAAAAATTTAAAAGTGGACAGATAGTAAGTATAACACGATCCTCAACAAGGTGCCCCCGTTACGCGAAAATGAAAAAAAAGGAAATGAAATTCGATCTACCAGCCTTTCGACGGGTTCACTTACTTTCTGAAATTACTGAATCCACAAAGTATGAAAGAGGCCCACCATGGAATTGGGATACGGGGAATAGGAATCGGTTTTTGTCGGTATTGTATTTTTTTCTGACATTTTCCCCTTTTTAGGGGCTTATTAGCCCGCTCAAGGAAATTTGGTAGAACCCACATTGAATTGTGGCCTACTCTGTAGCTAATTCCGCATTGCTAATCATTATCGGTAAGCTTTCATATATCTGGCCAATTTTTACTGGGAGCGGAAATAATGGGAAATAATTATTTTAAGAGACGAATCGTGAAATCGTATTAGCTTTTTGAGGTCTATGATGTTTTATGCATATTTTAGTTTCGGTGCATGAATGAATTTTTAATAAAATTTAGAGTTTGGTCAGAATATAATATATTTGATTTCAATTCAATACTAGGTTATTTAAATATGTTTCTTTGATATATACGACGATCTGCATAAATATAAAATCTGTTTGGAAATATAGGGGAAAAATAGTGAAAAAGAAAGTTGAAATCAAATTTTTTAATTTTTCATCTTTTGAAATAGTGAAAAAATAATTGTTTGAAGCCTTTAGTATATTTTAATTAGCGTTAAACGTATTTTAAAGAGAGGCATAATACATTTCGGAAATTCTAAATTAGATTAATAATAAATAAAGTGATTCTTGAAATTGATCCACTTCCCCAGAAATATAAGAATAAAATAAAAAAATAAAATGCTTATCTTAAAATATAGTTTTTAATTCGCGGCCCTTTTAATATACCCTCTAGTACTTGATAACATTGCTACATACCACGCCTGCTAACTCTTAAATTGATTCAGTAAGATTTTTGCTAAAATAAATTGCTAGTAGTAATTTTTTTCAAATATTGTTTGTAACGACATTCCATTGAAACCCTGAAACCCTTTGGTCTGCAAATGTTGTAGAATTTTGGTTATTAACAAAATATTTTTTTAAATTATACATTTTCCAAGACGTTTGTCTGGATTGCTGCTTTTGGGGAAGGCATGCAGAAAAATGTGTTAGCAAATTATTTTGAAAGAATGAAATAAGCTTTAAAATGATCTGTTTCCGAACCATCTGTGACTAACAGTTTATAAGTTATGAATTTGTTAATTATCTATTGTATTTTTTTGTCTATTACGCCTTAGCTATAATGAATTTTCATATTTGAAAAAAAAACAATAAATGTGATCTAGTTTTATTTATTAAGAACTTGAATTCAATGGTCCAAACTATTACAACACATTTTTGTTGGTACTTAAAATCAAAAATTAGTGTAGGGGTGGGGGAATACTTTATTTAAACAAAAATATTTCCTTAACAAAATTTGTTTTTGAGTCGACATAACAAAAAGGAGCACGTTTGTCTCGTAAACCAATTTTAATTTGAAAATTGAGACCAAGTTAATAACTTTATTTATTTTTTTAAAACGGCGTTAGAACTCTAATTCTGATCCTAAATATAAAAATAGCTGTATATACGCGCACTACAAAGAGCGGGAAACATTGTATTACCAATTGATAATATACAAATCGACATTTCTAAATGAAAAGGTGCTATATCGGTAGGACGAAATAAAAAGGTGCCATCGCGGGTGGCAAAGTATGGAAGTTTGAAAATTCCATATAAATAGCATCGGGAACACCAGCGCCCTATAAGGTAGGGAACCTTTTTATTTGGTTCTGCCAAGATGTCACCTTTTATTTTGGACACTTCGAAATATAAAACAAGATTACTATGATTTCAATGTTAAATTGTTCAGTTTAATCACTTTAAAAAATCGAGGCTTTGAAATTGAAATGTTCACTTTATAGAACATTATTAAATTAAAGAAAATTGAATTTTAAATTTCTAGTTCTTTCATGATTTCACTTTGATGAAAAAAAGAAAAATTTCACAGAATAATTTAGTGTGTATCAGTATTGAATTAGTAATTTTGAATGTTTCACTCAATGTTTTGACTCAATTTTGATATTCCCGGGTAAAAATATTTTGTCTTGGTTTTGTCTTGTATGTCTTCGA
>CAKNXH010012331.1:0-16384 GCA_932178445.1 Andricus quercusramuli
AGATATTGGAAAGAAAAGGGACCAACATTTTGTAGAAACTCAGAATTGTGTAGGCATAGCCATATCGGCGCTGGATGCCCCTGTATATATACAGATAGATCCCCCAGAAAAAGGTTTGGATGACGACTTGTTCACAGATTATATATTCCATGCAGGTCAAATCCTAATTGATGTTGTTTATCAACAGTCAGTGGCGAGGAAATCCTTTATCACACCAAAACTAAACAAAAACGCGAAAACGGTTGTGGACGCAATGCTTTCGGACTAATAGCTTTAGAGAAATTACCTCGAAAAAAATGTCAAGGTTGTCACGGAGATTGAGAAGACCTGTGCAGATATCAAGGAGAAAGTGCCAGCACAAGGACAAGACACAAAATCACAGGAAAACTATAAATTTCCACCTGCCTGTTATCGTCAGATTTGCAATTAGCCGAAGCATTGTCGACAAATAAGTTCAAACCAAGACCATACAGACACCCACACTTACAGCTTCGGAAAATTTTTTTGCAATATTTCTGAAAGTGTAATCAAAAATAATTTAGCTAGTATCATCAGTTGCAGAAATGTTATGTTCCATTCTGCTTCAAGCAACAAAATCGATTTCTGTAGTTAAGGAAATCAGATGATTTTATGCAACTATCAAAAACTAGGTAGTAAGCTTAGTGAGGTTATCCAATATTTTTTGCCGGTTGTGCATACTGGAAGAAATGGTATTAAAGAAAGGTAATTTCACTATTTAATTGTTATTTCCATTTTATTTAATATCTGTTTCATTTCCTTATTGTTCTCGAACTTGTAAAAAACGAATTGAGTATGAAAAATTCTAACATGGACAAAGAGTGAAGTTAAAAAAAAATTTTAATACCAAATTTGTTAGCACAAGTAAGTACACAAACAGATTTCATGTTCACCAAAACATGATGCGAATTTATTGGAATAATGCATTTGTTCGAACTTTTTGAATTTTTAATTTTTTACCCTGAAGCATAATTCTATAAATTTTTAGTTTAGGAATCTGCACCCAGATTTTTCGGATCTTCTTATAAATTTCTGTACTTTTCAGAGACAATTCAAAGAATACATAAAAAAATGGATGAGATTCAACTATTGCAGAAAAGAGTTTCACGACCAATTCCAAAGGATAGAAGAAATTCTGCAGAAAATAAATACATGCCTGTTAGAAATGTTGCTAAAAAAATTCGCTCAAGAATCATCAAATGAAAACCATGTAAATACTGTTAGACACAATCATTCATGAATACGCTGCATCGTAATCTGCAATATTTCACAAATTGAATTAGCACATATTATTTTGGTGTTATTATAATGAGCATTTATTAACTCATATTTAGGAAATTTTTGCCAATAATAAACTAACTTAAGATGTGGAAACTTGTTTCAAGATTTCTACGACCCAGAAACCAGTTGCTGTCTCGAAAATTGTACAGCCCAAGAATAGACCGCATTCATCCAATAGTAGAAAAAGTTTTATATCTGGAACCTCTAATCCAGGTACATCAACAGGAATTTTAGTACCAAAAGAACCACTATTCATTACTGTATTCTTCCTTGATTGCTATGGCGCTTTTGTCAGTATTTGTAGTACCCTCTTCCAGAACTTGTACTTGCTCCTGTACTACCATGTCTGCTCGATCGTTTGCCTGTCTGCATGCTCTGATGTGTGCTTTTCTGTATATTGGATCGCTCGATCTCGATGTGTGTCTAGCAGCAGCTTCATCGCGCGCTCCAAGAAGAGGCAAACAACGGTTCGAACCCAATTTCCAAAATAAATTACGTGGCAAAGTAACCCACTGGTTTCTATTTATGTCATATACAATAGATACATTTGTCAGGTCAAATAAACGGCATAGTTCATTAATTGGATTCCACGCCTGCCATCCAAAAATGATATGATCCTTTTTTATGATTAGTACCCAATCAAAGACCATATCTTTGTCACCAAATGTTTCAAAATTTGGGAACTGCTGATCGAACCACAATTCTTCGACCGGAGGCATGATGCCGTTATATCCAGGAAATAAATCCTTCAAAGTCCTCTGTTCTAAACTTATTAATTATGTAAAAAGAAACAGGAATTCTTTTTTAATTTATTTATCCAGATTGTCTACATTCGAGCCTATGTTTTTTCTCACTCTCCGCATGGAATCAACGAGACGAAAAGGAGAACAAAGAAATGTGTCTTGATTTTTTTTCTAAAGCCCAGTTTGATAGTTTATTACTACACGTCAGTTCGGCGTCTTATAAAATTCATTCTTTGCTTGAATTTGTTGCGGTTGACTGGAAATTCCATAGTTTGGAGAGAATTTATAATTTTGTTCAAGTGAGATTAAATTTAGAATAATTTTCATCTGGCTTTATGAGCATTTGAGATATAATTCTATTCAGCTCATAAGATTCTCTAAAATTCGATTTTATTTCTTGGATAAAAACTAATTTTTCGGTAGAAAACTTATCGATCTGTTTTGAAAATTTACCTGAAAATTATGAATATGATACTATATTATCTTATTTTTACCAATGAAATTAAGAAAAACGGCAAAAAAGAAAAATAGAGTACTAGCGGTGATCCGCATTTTCTAATATAGTTGACGGCAGTTTGGGACAGTTGAGGACAGTCAATAATACTGATTTAGAGACAAATGAAAGCTTCTGGAAGATTTTTCCATACGTATGCTAGTGAGCTCTCCACATATCACGTAGTTTATCTTGATTTGCAAGTTCCCCCTTTTTACCTCCTGCAACCCCCCACACACATACTAAAAAATAAGCAAACTAGAAAATCAAGCAACGGATGAAAGATAACCATTCACCATTGTAGGGAAACTTCATCGAACCAGCCATTTCCAAAAATTCCATTCAGTCAGTATTCCGCTGTCAACTAGGCCCGATCTATGATTCTGAGCCTTCTTCCTAAAGCCCGTGAAACTTCGAGACCTGTTCTGTCAGTTTTTAGTTTGATCTCTGTGCTGGATTGCTATCGATAATAATCCGTTTGTCCACTCTCCGAGTCGGATTTTGGACTACTATGCTCTCAAGTACTGATGTTGATTCCACGAATACACCAGGAATATAAACTAGCAGATGTACTGCCCTTTGAAGGTCTCTGCTGACGATCACTTCCATTCAAGCTCCCGCCCAAGGCTGTAATCTACTACAGTTTTAATGAGCCAAGTTAGGGAAATTCTGTGCGAACAGATGACGATGAAAGCTTCATTTTTAAAGCGGTTATCTTCGAATTTCGGAATGACTTCTCCTTCTTCACATCGATTTTCTTCTCGCATTTGGCTTGAATTGCCTTGACCCGGTCGTCACCGATTTTGGTTATTGAAAACTCATTAACGATTATGGCGACTTTCAGGTGACTTTAAAGGACACCACTATAAGGCTATGATGAACCACTCAGTCGTACTTTCTTGGCTTCATGATTACATTCGATGATCTGCTGTGACAATGAGGCCTCATTGGTGTCCTCATTTGGCTAGTTGTTGCCTATAATTAATTCATCAATCGCCACCCTCAAAAACGAAATACATAATTTTTCAGCCAAATTCTTAACTAAGAAGTACTTCTTAGTCGAGAAAGTGTTCAGATTTCAGTTTCCAGTCAAAGTGATGAATCTTGAACGAAAAATCTGCCCACTGTGCCTACAAGTCTTCTTTTAGAATTTTTACATATTTCTTCTTTTTTGGCGTCATATCCGAATTTTTGAATCATGCATATTAATTTCGATAAATAAATTAAAAGTGACGAGTTCTATCAAATAAAGTTTCGAACAAATGTTGTAGGAATTTTTAAACACTGAAATTCTTACAAAAGCTATCCCCTATATTTTGCGTCGTTTAACTCAAACCAAGTAGCATTTTACATAAGAAAAGTTTAATTTTTCACCCAAAACCATGAATTTTTTACAAATAAGTGAACTTACTATCAAGTAGATATCTTATAAAATAAATATTTTGATTCCCAACAAAATTGTTGAATTTTCCACAAAACGAATGATACATACTCGAGTTTCTTACAAAGCAGATCAATTTTCAAACTAAAAAGGTGTCTCCTCGACGGAACCCGCAATAATTCATATTTCAAAAAAATAAAATAAAATAAAAAACTACGTCAATTTGAAATAAAAAGAGCAGTTGAATTCAACCAACGGAAATGAATATTTAACAAAATAGTTGAAGTTTCAACCGAAGTGATGAATTTTTATAGAAAAAGACTAATTTTTAACTGAGAAGAATAATTTTCAACCAAAAACCCTGCCAAAGAGATGAATCTTAAACCAAAAAAAAAATTAACTAAGTGGTACTATTTTTAACCAAGTTCATTATAGGGATGGGGTCAACTTTGCACGTAGCAACTTTGCACGTGCCCAACTGTGCACGTCGATGGCCAGACGGACAACTGTGCACGTCGTTGGTCAGAAGGACAACTGTGCACGTGCCAACTGTGCACGTGCCATCTGTGCACGTGCACAGATGGTACTTGGACAACTGTACACGTCAAAATTAAGACGTGCACAGATGGACTCCTGTGCACTTTAACGTGCACAGATGTCACTTTCCTAACTGTGCACGTGCACAGATGTCACTTTCCCAACTGTGCACGTGCACAGATGTCCCTTGCCCAACTGTGCACGTGCACAGATGTCCCTTGTCAAACTGTGCACGTGCACAGATGTCCCTTGCCCAACTGTACACGTGCACAGATGTCACTTGCCCAACTGTGCACGTTTATACGAGGGTGAACCTCTGTATCTATATATAATAAATTTTTAACAGTTAAAATTATTCAATCCTGGTGGAATGGAGCGTATTAACTTTTTTAATGTTAGTTTGAAAATATTTCAAATATTATTTTTGAGAAATTATTCTTTTCAAATTGTTAAACATATATGAAAATCTCTCTTTGTTCCACCTGAATGCCTCCAATTTGCTGAATGCCTTGCTTTCTCTGAATCCCCTGAATTCTCTGAATCCCTTGAATTCTCTGAATTCCTTGAAATCTGTGAATTCTTCGAATTTTCTGAATTCTTTGAATTCTCTGAATTCTGGAACTCTCTGAATCACTTAAATTCTCTGAATTCCTTGAATTCTCTGAATTCCTTGTATTCTCTAAATTCTCGGAATCCTCTGAATTCTCTGAATCCTTGAATTCTCTGAATTCCTTGTATTCTCTGAATCCTTGAATTGACTGAATTCTTCGAATTTCCGGAATTCTCAGAATTCTCTGAATTCTCAGAATTCTTTGAATTTTCTGAATTCTTTGAATTCTCTGAATTCTTTGACTTCTCTGAATCCTTAAACTCTCTGAATTCCTTGAAATCTTCGAATTCCTTAAATTCTGTGAATTCTTCGGATTCTCTGAATTCTCTGAATTCCTCGAATTCTCTTAATTTCTTGAATTCTTTGAATTCCTTTAATTCTCGGCATTCCTTGAATTCTCTGGATTCCTTGAATTCGTTAAGTTTGAAGAATTCTGTGAATTCCTTGAATTCGTTGTTGAATTCTCTGAATTCCGTGAATTCTTTGAATTCTCTGAATTCCGTGAATTCTTTGAATTCTCTGAATTCCTTGAGTTCGCTGAGTTCCTTCAATTCGCTGAATGCCTCCAATTTGCTAAATGCCTTGCTTTCTCTGAATTCCTTGGATTCGTTAAATTTGTTGAATTCTCTGAATTCCTTGAATTTTTTGAATTTTTTGAATTCCTTGAATTCGCTGAATTTCTAGAATTCGCGGAATGACTTCAAATTTGCTGAATGTCTAGAATTCTCTGAATTCCTTGAATCCTGGCAATTCCCTGAATTATCTGAATAACCTGAATTCTCTTAATGTTCTGAATTCTATTAATTCGTTGAATTCGTCGAATTCTCTGAATTCTTAGAGTTCGCTGAATTCTTTGAATTAGCTTAATGCCTTCAATTTGCTGAATGCCTTGCTTTCTCTGAATCCCTTGAATTCTCTGAATACCTTGAATTTTCTACATTCCGTGAATCCTTTGAATTCTTTGAATCCCTTCAATTCTCAGAATTTCTCGAATTCTTTCAATTCTCTGAATTCCTTGAGTTTGTTGAATTTCTTGGATTCGTTAAATGCCTTTAACTCGCTGAATACCTTGAATTCTCCGAATCCCTTAAATTCTCCGGATCCCTTGAATTCTCTGAATGCAAGAAATTCTCTGAATTCTTCGAACTCTCTGAATTACTTATATCCTCTGAATTCCCTGAATTCTCTGCATTCCCTGGATTCGTTGCATTCTCTGAATTACTTAAGTTTGTTGAATTCCTTCAATTCGCTGATTGCCTCCAATTTGCTGAATGCCTTGCTATCTCTGAATCCCTTGAATTCTGTGAATTCTTCGAATTTTCTGAATTCTTCGAATTCTCTGAATTCCGTGAACTCTCTGAATTACTTAAGTACAACCCTTACGTAAGGACATAAACGTGCACAGTTGGGCAAGTGACATCTGTGCACGTGCACAGTTGGGCAAGGGACATCTGTGCACGTGCACAGTTGGGCAAGGGACATCTGTGCACGTGCACAGTTGGGCAAGTGACATCTGTGCACGTGCACAGTTGGGCAAGTGACATCTGTGCACGTGCACAGTTAGGAAAGTGACATTTGTGCACGGTGAAGTGCACAAGAGTCTATCTGTGCACGTCTAAATTTCGACGTGCACAGTTGTCCAAGTACCATCTGTGCACGTGCACAGTTGTCCAAGTGACAACTGTGCACGTCTAAATATCGACGTGCACAGTTGTCCAAGTACCATCTGTGCACGTGCACAGTTGTCCAAGTGACAACTGTACACGTCGAAATTTCGACGTGCACAGATGGGCTCCTGTGGTCTTGGACGTGCACAGATGGACGTGCACAGTTGTCCGTCTGGCCATCGACGTGCACAGTTGGGCACGTGCAAAGTTGCTACGTGCAAAGTTGTCCGTCACCCTTCATTATACCAATTAACCAAGATCATTGAACTTCTGATCAAATAGTAGAATTTTCAACCCAAACGAAAATTTACACTAAAAATCGAGAAGAAGCGGAAGTTGCTTTAAAACAAGAAAAAGAAAGATATTCTTTAAGAAGATGAAAAGACAGCAAACTTTATTGAAATTTATCATCAATTGCCCATCATGGATGATCCCTAAGCATCAATAGATCAATCAATTTTTCATTTAAGTAGGTGATGCCTAAAGGCAATTGAATATAATAGTTTTTCCTCTAATGGGGGGTCATCCATAGTACATTCTTCAACCATGAAGATATATATTATCCAAGCAGAGTAATTTCCAGTAAATTCCAAAACAAAATAAATTGTCAACAGAGAAGACTTTATCCTCACCAAGCACAAAAAGAAAATCAATTTAAAAAAAAATACATTAATTTTCAGTCAAATGGTTGAATGTTCAACCCAGAATGATCTTTCAGTCTCGAGAAAAAAAGCTTGTTAGGCCAGCAGAAATAAAGGAGCTTCTTAGGGACTCATCGTGGTTCAGATGGTATCCTGCTTCTCTCCTGTTCCAACACTGCAGCCTTGGCAGCCACGATTACGTGGATTTGATTCCAGAAGCAGGAAGCGACGCTGGATGTGTTTTCAGAAAGCTTCGCTTCTGTAACTTGGTATAATACCCCACAGATACCCCAGAGTTTATAATCAACCCTATAATACAGTCGCTAATGACCCTAGCAGTCGATGCAACTATAAGCATTCAATTAATAAAAAAAGGAGCTTCAATGTGGACCACATCAATGAAATAATAAATAGTGCATTATGATAGTCAGTTTTGTTTTATTTGAAATCATCAATTACATTTTATTGACAAATTTTCTTCATCACTAGTGCACATTTCTGACGGAGTCCTCTCAGGAAAAGAATCTGCTGATTTTACTCCCCAGCGGCTGCGCCCAAATTTGAAAATATCTGTACTAGTATTAACCTGCAATTATTTTACAGCACAAAAGGAAAATTGCACTAAAAACTGTGTATAGTACAGCGGACGAAATCCGTTGCTTAATTCTAGTAAAATATCTTTTCACTCATTTCATAGATCCAACAAACTTTTTTTTTCGATCAATACAATATTTTCTAACATTAACATAACTAAACAGGACATAGCATTTTATTTGACAGAACATCCAAAATCGCAAAAACATAAAATATTTTTCCATGAAAACATAGAGGATCAATCGAAATCTTGAAACACCCTAATAACATCCATAGGGACAATGAATATAATACCAATCCGATTTGGATTTCCGTTCTCCCGGGTTAAAAAAAAAAGACTTGGTTGGCCAATCAAGTACGACCAGTCTCCACGAGGGGTCACTGGCAAATCACAAGCCTCGTAGAAAGTATATATAAGAACAGCAGAACCTGAAACTTTAGCTCCAGTTTAGCACTGAAGAAATGAACGGCAAGATTTGTAGTTTCGCACACGATTGACACCCGAAGCAACTTTTTTTATTATAATGAATCATCGTGGAAGCGTTAAATAAATGACAATGTGCCCAAAGACAGACCGTGGAAAGCATGGTTAGCACGTGTAAATGAGACATTTATTCAAAGAAACACAAGAAGACATAAAAACAACGAATGATTTATTTAAAGAGTTTCCGTGGAGTGAATGCCACCTGAAATGAAAGACAATATAATTGAATGATTTGTATTTCTATATTTTGAAAACTTAAGAATTTAAAACTGTAAATCTTCATGATTACAGAATCGAAAATTTTGAATCATAAAAATTGAAGAATTTTAAATTTTGAAAATTGATAACGAAAATTTGAAATCTCATAGATTTAGATGATTTATAATTGATAACTCTCAAATATAATATTGAAAATCATTAAAATCACCATCGTTTGGAAAATTTTATGTAGAAATCTTCAAAATTTTAAAACATTAAATTACGAATCATCAAATTAGAAAAATTCTAGATTGTAACTCTACAAAATTTTGAATCCTGATTTTGTAAATCAATCTAAAAATTCTTTCATTTTCATGATTTTCATACAAAATGAATATAATTTGGAAGATTTTGGATTTAAAAATTTATTTTTAAGCTTCAGAATCATCAATCAAAATGTAATACTTCTTTAGTAGTGAAGTGTTTTAAATTTTTACAATGAAAAATTAAAAATGTGGAAAGTTTTATTTATTGCAATCAAAAAATTATAATTTTTGATATTTGTTTCCGAAATTTCTCCAACTTGGAAGATCTACAAGTGAAAACTTGACTTTCTATTCCCAAAATCATCCAAATTCAATAATTTTTAGTTATGCATCTTCAAAGTTTGCGATTTTTTAATTGGAACTGCTGAAAAATGTGGAAATTTAAATAGTGAATCTTTCAAATTGAAGTATTTTTAACTTTAAAGGGTTGAAATAAAAAATGATGCAAGTTCTTAGATTAACAATTTAAATTATGTAATTTTGACTGTTTACTTGAAAAATTCCTTTACTTTGAAATATATTAAATTGAAAACATTACTTTTGATCTTCAGACTCATTTAAATTTAATCACTTTAATTTACCGCCTTCTTTGACGATATATTCCGTGAATTTTCTTTGATCTACATTTTATAATTAAAGGATAAATTTTCAACGACACATTATTGGTATTTAAATTTATAATAATTATTATTATTAACGATATTTGATTCCAGATTTATGACGTTTGTTAAGGCGAATACTTGAAATCTTCAAATGACGTCTCGCCCTTTACTAAAAAATAAATGTAAAATTTTAAATAATGTAATAAAACAAAATAGTAGTCTAAAAATTAAATGTAAAATTTTAAATAATGTAATAAAACAAAATAGTAGCCTTTTAAGGAATTTGCATGACTTCAAAAAAATACAAAACCTTTTTTAAGATTACTGATCAAATTTTTATTGATTTTCTTAGAAAAATTCACTCAATTTCAATATTTATGAAAATGTCGAAGAATTTCTGGAAGATTTTTAACCAGTTTTTTTTTACTTTTATTGATTTTTTTCTAAATTTGAAGAATAATTCTAGTCAGTTTGTATGAATCTCTAAAGTTCATCTTTTTTGGTTGAAAGCTAATCTTCTTGGTAGAAAATTTATCCATACGTTTAAATATTTAAATTAGAATAACAAAATAATTATGATGATAATGTTTCTGTCTACTGGTCGTTTAATATATGTTTTTTTTCAATAAAGACCTGAAAGATGCTGAAAAAATAAAGACTCTAAAAGAAATGGTATTCGAATCTCAGCGGAGCTAGAGAGCGTCTTTTTACAATTGAAAAATCAATCTTTATTAAAGAAAAAAATATATTGAAACGACCAGTAGACAGGCATATTAACATCATACTTATTACGTATTATCTTGGCCAAAAACCTTAGCATCAAAAATTTAATTAGCATTGTGGATATGATATTACATTATTTAGGATTTCATTAATTTTATAATTTTGAACATTTTAGAAATGCTGATAATTTCCAAAATTTTTAGATATTTTAGAAATCTCAGAAATTTTTTTAATTTTAGACATTTTGAAAATTTTTGTAAATTTTTGAATCTTTGATATGATTCTACAATTTCATAAATGTTGACAATATTGAAAATTTGGAACATTTTAGAAGTTTTAAAAATTTTAATAATTAAAATAAACGTTAGAATCTTAAAAAATTTGAACAATAATTTAAGAAATTTGAATGATTTTAGACATTTTTAATATTTCATCTAATTCAGAAATATCAGAAAGTTTGGTAAGTTTGAACATTTTGAAAATTTTACAAATTTTTACAAATTTGAAAACATTTCACAAATTTGAGAAAATTTTAGAAAATTCAGAAATTTTCATAATTCGCGGTAACACATAATATGATATTTAAGGCCACGGCTGACTAAAGAAGGTCAATACCACTTGAGAAGGCGCAGCTCCCAAGTATGGTGATAATTATTTTCTTCTTCTGCAACTCTCACAATTTAATCGTCCAAACGTCAAAGGTGAGCTTCCAAACGCATCCTAACGACATCCAAACGATTGGTAAATAAATTTTTGAAAAAAAATTAAAATTTGTTCTGCAGCACTCCACAGTTAGCACTCCAATCTTGAGAACTCAATATCTTTCTGAGTTCTGCCGTCCAAACGAAAAAACTTGACTTTCAAACAAATTTCAACAATATGCAAACGATTCCATTAAACAGAAGTTGCATATTTCATGCTTGGTGTGCTGACTTCTAAAAAAAAAGATCTTAAATCTATGGCTCCCCATGTTTGACTATGCCTTTCAAAAGGTATACCAAAAGACGATTTCCACGTCAGAAATATCAATCCTGGCAGCTGTCTTATTGATTTCAATGGAACTTGGTGTTTTTGTTGTACTTTATGAGTAATGTTTTTTGGCCCAAGGATTTTTAAAAATTTTGAAAATCATGGGAGCTATCATAATACAAAACAACCACTAAACTTTAGACCTGCAGTCAGCTAACATGCGCTTCATTTAATGTGCTAAAAGTGGTTGCTTGTGGTCGTCAAATATTACTTTGGGCAGAAGAATATTTAGTAGAGTCTTTGTAAGTTAACTGGTGTAATTATTTTGAAATGAGTTTTTTGGCTGTTCTATGTGAATACAGCAAAAATAGGGATAGTTAGCAAGCTGAGGGTGTGTTTTTTGCATCTATCTATCTACTATTGGGTAGGAGTATTTGGGGATTGTTTAATCTTCTCATGGGTTTCGCAACATAGCCTGGAGTTCTCTCCAGGTGACTTCTGGGATTATTTCTAATACAAAAATTAATTAGCTCTTCTACAGAAAGAAACTTTTGAATTGTAATGTTAAAAGAACCATGGGAGGTTTTCGAAGGTTGCTAAATATCATTATGGGTTCTGGAACATATGCTAAAGCTGTTAGGTATTAGTACCGATTATGGAATATAGTCTGGAATTTTATAGAAATGACTTTTGTGAGTATTCTGAATCTTACAATTTTATGGCTTTATCGGACAAAACCTTTTAAAAATTGAAACTAAAGTAATTACATTAATTTTGATTCATTATGATTTTCTGAATGGTATCAAACAAAAACATGACGAACAGAAATAACCTAAAATCAATACCTCCTTTCTTCCAAATTAACAAATGCTAAAGCGTTCCGTTTCTCCACAGAATTCCAAAAGTTGATGTATGTCAAACTAGAAAATCAAGCAACAAATAAATGACAACCATTCAACACTGGCCAATTGTTGAACTCTTGTACATCTTTTCAAATTGATGAGTACCCTGCAATTTCATATCAATCTTCACCATATGTTCGGTCTAGAAATTTATATGACATATTGACTTTGTGTTAGTCCTGAATTCGGTTTGCGTCACAAAAAAAGCTTGTTCCGCCTAAAGCCGATTCAAATCAACCACTAACAAAGATAAATGCACTCTGATACAAAACCAAAAGAATCCGGTTTCTGTCAAAGAAATTAATTTGTCTATTCATTGAATGAATCCGAGTGGTAGAACAGATTAAATAAAATAAAAGTTGTTTTGATTAGTGAAAAATAATTGTGGAATTGAATCAGTATGACAGTGGAATCATTCGGAATAAGTGTTATTCTAAGAGCTTCAAAATGAGACACTTAAGCATATGGCTACTATATTTGAAAAGTTTCAGAGTAATTTAGATACCTCTATCAACAGCATGAAGGACAATATAATTCAAAACTCTCGACACATATCTGCGATTGAAACGACTGTTGCAACTAATTTTACTGAAATTCAAGAGCTCCAGGAAGTCGCAAAGAACGATCAGTTGATGAAAATAAATTGACTGACTAGGTGGTGCACTTGGAGCGCAGATGCAATTTTATGGAGCAGGCTTCTTCAGCTAATACCTTAGAAATCCATTGTTTATCTTTTAAACGACGGAAGGAAATTCCAGCTGTCATGAGTCGAATTGCGGCAGCTTTGGAGATTTCTTCCCGATCGCTGATTATCATTGCGAAATTTAATCAGCAAGACCCTTGTTTTCATCTTATCGAGAAACGCAACAAACTATTTTGCAAACTTAGGGATCTTGTTCAGAGGAAAATTAGGGACTCTCTTAACTAATTCAACATTAACGGAATCAGGAATGGAAACAAAAAAGGAAACATTTTTCACCTTCTCAGGCGCTTGCGTTCAATTCAACCCAAACAGGAACCTACTAAACAAAATTTCTATGCCAGTATCTTCCTAACTACATTCATGTTGAAACCCATAGCGACACCATTTCCAACAGCCTCATCCAATTCACCTTTGCAAACATTCGATGAATATGATTTCTTTTTTTTTTGACATTACTACTGAGACTTTCCTTAATGAAGTAACATAAGTTGATTCTAATGCGGTCGGTATGGATGGAATATTGGAAATTACAAATCGCAATTATTTCAAGATGCTTAAATCATCTCGAAGAATTTCTTTCGGATATGTCAATTAGTGTTTCTTCTACACCACATTCCTTGAGGAATGTCACATTACTCACGGTGTCCATCAGTGTTTTGCCGCATGTCATGCGTAGGAATTCCATTTTAATCGTGTTAAATTTACTCTTATCCATTTCTTGATAGATCCAGGTCTCGCTATCGTACAGAACAGTCCTCAAACTTGAGTTGATATATTTTTACATCTGATAAGGGGCCCTGCTCTGCCGTTGACCTTTTTACCGTCGTATATACGCTTATCTAACTCCTCATCTATTTTTCTGTCTCTAGTGAATAGCCTACCGAGCTATAAGTACTTATCAACTTGTTCTATTTTCTCATCATTTGGTACGATGTTGCATATTGTTTTCTCACCCTTTCCTTCAAATACCTTAATCTTCATTTCAATCAGGTTAATTTTAAGGACCTTGTTCTTCATGCTTGTATTCAGTTTGGTCAACATTCTTTGCAAGTCTTAGATTGACTCTG
This sequence comes from Andricus quercusramuli, assembly GCA_932178445.1. Classification (NCBI taxonomy): domain Eukaryota; kingdom Metazoa; phylum Arthropoda; class Insecta; order Hymenoptera; family Cynipidae; genus Andricus; species Andricus quercusramuli. The sequence continues at coordinate 13,940 of CAKNXH010012331.1, forward strand.
CCATGACAACATTATCATTTTCGAATGCTAACACACGTCCCATCACTGTTCAGAGTTCCACACCTTCTTCGTTGAAGAGGGGCACTCTTAGACACTTGTCCATGATTATAATAAATAGGAATTAGGACATAATGCATCCTTGTCTAACACCTTGCTTAATGTCGAACTAATCACTCAGTTTCCCAATAACCTTTACGCTCGCTTTGCTACCTACTTATATAGTTTTTCTTGCTTGTAGGACTGTCCATTGATTCCACAGACTTTCTTATTCGGTTTTCTAATGTATCGTGTTCTATATCGCGGCTGTAGTGCTCCATATCTTAACCTTTCAATAATTCTTTGAAAAAGTCCCTCAAAGCGTTCAGTATCCCTTCTGAATCATATAGCATTTCACCCTTGGCTAGTAGTTTATTTTAGTCTCTTTCTCCCCTCATCGGTCAGGCCGGTACTATTCAACCTTCTTTTACGCGCTACTTTGTTCAGACTCCAGTCGCACTTCTAACAAATACATTCTCAAACAGAGCTGATGCGCCATTTATATATTTATTATCTAATAGCGCATTCCAAGTTGCCTGATCTATGCGTTCGTTTATCTCATTCTGAAAATCTATACGCATTTCCGGTTTCTGTAAATTCTCAATCTTGATTCTCGTTTGTTTCATTTTATTGGTTGTCTTCCTTCTTCACCCCTGACCTATGTTTATTTTGGGAACCAGAAAAATATGATCAGTATTGCATTCAGAACTTCTCATAACCTGATTTCAAGTCCGCATCTTAATACCTCATTCTCTATGTTCCTAATGTCGCATTCCTTTTTCGTCGTTTCAGGTATAAATAAAATAGCTAGCTTTCTTACATGCATAGTTTCTCTTAATTCTCTAACCTCAAGATCATTCACCCGTCTAGCAATCCAAAGACCCAGTTTCGTTCGTTTTTCGTGGCTACCAAATATTTGTATAAGGTCAGAAAGATAACTTGCAGTTTTCAGATGATGACTTTTTTTACTTATTTTGAAATAACAATTGCATAGTTATTTTATGTGTACATCCCTTGTGATTATTTGGTTAGAAGTGTTAGGGTTGGCTTTAAAAGGCTGCTGAAACTATGAAAATGGGATGGGGAATATAACCTTAAGCTTCCTATGAGTGAATTGCTCTATTTTTTCCGATGTTTCAAACTTGAAACTTTTTTTCGAAATTCTTTGAAAAAAAATTCAAAAATAGGTATCGATTGATATAGGGACTGTTCTTTGAGAACTCGAGAATTCAAGATCATACTGTATGTCAAACCTGTAATTCATGGAACAAGTAGCGGCATTTGAAAAATGTTATCGACGTACATCCACAGTTTGAAAAAAGGTTTCAGAAGAACAGTTCTCTATTGCTCCAACTTTATATGTTCAAAGACTTCAATCAATGCACATATTTGTATGATGGATTCGATTTCTTGGGTTTGACAAAAAAAAGCTTGTTAATCAAGCGGAAATATAGGAGCTTCAATATGAACAAAATCACTGAAATGATGAATAGTGGATTATTATTGTTAGTTTTGCTTTATTTGAGATATAATTACATTACATTGACAAAATTTCTGCGTCACTAGTACACCTTTCGGAAGGAGTATCCCTAGGTACTGAGCCAAAAACTCTGATTCATTGAAGCAAACAAATGTGGTCAGCTGAAAAAAAATGTGCTTGTGTAACAAAAATTTTTCTGACATCAACCAAGTGCATTAAGCAGGACGGTTTTACTAGATAACGAAAATATCTGATATTATTGCAACATGAATTCAGCGACTCAACTTTGATGTATACAATCTTAACATTACATTTTGAGGCGGAGAAATTTTTCCTCTACCATTGGGGCATCTTGAGCACGATAGATCACCTGGCAATTGGGTTTCCCTAAAGTTCTTAATATAATATGCAAAGCTTACAAAAGTTCTCTTCCAGACTCTATGAGTTATTTCTTATTGTTGAGGCGTCCTCTCTAACGTCACATGAGTATTGTTTTTTTGAGTATCCCTTTCTCTATGACCATTTAAATTATAATCTCCATGCTGGAATAAATAACGCGAAAATTCACGATTATATTCTTCACTGTATTTCTCCTTGATTGCTGTAATGCTGTCTTCCATGGATGTTTGATTCTTGAATAGAAGCTCTACTTGCTTTTTTTCTACAAGTTCTACTTGACCGTTTGCCTTTTCGCATGCTCTCATGTGTGCTTGTTTGTATACTGGAATGCGCGATGTTAATTTGTGTATAGCAGCAGCTTGATCGCGCGCAACAACAAGTGACAAAAAACTATTCGTACCTAGTTTCCAAGATAAATCACGAGGCACAGTCAGCCACTCTTCTTTATTCGTATCAAATACGATAAATATATTTTGCTTTTCGAATAAACTGCATAGATCTTTAATTACATTCTCCTCCTCATAGTGCCA
>CAKNXH010012347.1:0-13617 GCA_932178445.1 Andricus quercusramuli
AGATCCTTCTTCCTGAATAAATTTGAAATTAATAAATTTTAATTTATGTCTCCATCTAGTCTGTAATGACGAAATAATTTTTCGGTATTATAGGAATTTATCTCTGATCGATATTACAGATTATTATTTACAATATTGATTGTGTAACACCTTGCTAAATAAGCGTATATCAGAAAAACAGTATCTTTCTCTGATCTCTCTGTAGCTCAATGGGTAGAGCACCTGACCGGAAATCAGTTGATCTGGTGTTCAAATCCCAGTGGAGCGAGAGGAGTGAGATCTTTTTTTCTGAATAAATTTGAATTTAAAAATTATTCTTCAATCTTTCCCCTATTTTCCCCTTTTTCGTGAGAAAATCACCCCATTTCCCCTTTTTTGAGCTCCTTTTGCGCTGTGATCCCTGTTTCGACTATTAAAAATGTAATATATTTTTTGTCAGCATCAAGCACGTGGAGCGCGAACTTCATAAAAGAGCAATTCGTGATCTTGGCTTGGCTGCATTGAACAAGGACGATAGTATAACACCCGATCTTATGATCCAATGTTGCGAACGATTACTTCTTCATAAAGGAGTTTTGGCACCAGCTCTCGAAGGTGTGATGCTCTGGGTGACACATTATTATTCAGTAATGAGTGACGGCGTCCTCTGCGTACCATGGGATTGGAAATTATAATTAAGCAATTATTAGGAAGTTGAAACTACAACCGGGCTCGGAACGGGTTACTTTTTAGTAACTTTGTTACTTTTTTGATCCGCGGTTACTGAAAAGTTACTTATTTTATGAACAGGCTACTTTTGGTTAAATTTTTTCACAAAAATGACGAAATGAATGAATTCATTAATCGTATTATTTAAAAACTTGTGGAAAATGTGAAAAATCAAATTTTTTCAGTCAATTTGGCACTCTAGAGCCGGGAAATCCTGATCAAATTTGGAATTTAACTAAAATTGCTAGTTTTTCATTGTAAATTTAAATCTTTTTTCTTGAAATATGGAACTATGGATTATATTTTTCGATGAGAATTTATCTTCTTTGGTTGAAATTCGGTTAAAAGTTGTACAATATTTTAATGATTTCAAACGATTTCAAAGATTTTAAACGATTACAAATTTTGTTAGAACATTAAAAAAAAACTCAAATATTTCAAAGAATTAATAAGGATTTCAAAAGATTTCAAAAGATTTCGAAGATTTTAAACGATTTTAAGTTTTTTGAGAAGATTTCAAAAGATTTCACAAAATTTTAAATATTTAATATGAAAATAAAGGTTTCAGAAATATTCCACAAATATTTCAAAGATTTCATAAAAAATGTAATAGAGATTTTAAAAAATACAAGAATTTCAAAGATTTCAAAAAGGGTACAGTACACCAGATTTCACAGATTTCAAAGATTTTAAATGAGTTCAAATTTTTTTAGAAGGTTTTAAAAGATCTCAAAAATATTTCGAAGAATTAATAAGGATTTCAAAAGGTTTCAAAACATTTCGAAGATTTTAAAAGATTTTAACTTTTTTTTTAGAAGATTTCAAAAGATTTCACAAAATTTTAAATATTTCAAATGATTTTAAATTAATATGAAGGTTTCAGAGAGATTTCACAAATATTTCAAAGATTTCATAAAAAATGTATTAAAGATTTTTTTAAATACAAGAATTTCAAAGATTTTTAATGAATTCAAAATTTTTTTAGAAGGTTTAAAAAGATTTAAAAAAGGGTTACAGTACACCAGATTTCAAAGATTTACAAAAATTTCAAAGATTTTAAACGATTTCAAATCTTGTTAGAAGATTTTAAAAAATGTCACAAATATTGCAAAGAATTAATAAGGATTTCAAAAAATTTGAAAACATTTCGAAGATTTCAAACGATTTTATCTTTTTTTCGAAGATTTTAAAAGATTTCACAAAATTTTAAATATTTCAAATGATTTTAAAAGAATTTAAAGGTTTCAGAAAGATTTCACAAATATTTCAAAGATTTCATAAAAAATGTATTAAAGATTTTTAAAACATACAAGAATTTCAAATATTTCAAAGAATTAATAAGAATTTTAAAAGGTTTCAAAACATTTCAAGATTTTAAACGATTTCAACATTTTTCTGAAAATTTCAAAAGATTTCACAAAGATTTTACAAATATCTAAAAGAATTAATAAGGATTTAAAAAGGTTTCAAAACATTTCAAGATTTTAAACGATTTCGACATTTTTCGGACGATATCAGAAGATTTCACAAGGATTTTAAATTTTTCAATGATTTGAAATTAATACAAAAGATTTCAAAAAGATTTTACGAATATTTCAAAGAATTCATAAAGATTTCAAAAGATTTCAAGAATTTCAAAGATTTCAAAACATTCATAAGATTTTAAACTATTTCCAAATTTCCTAGAAGATTTCAAAAGATTTCACAAAGATTTAAAAATATTTCAATGATTTCAAACGAATAAAAAAGATTTCAGGAAGATTTCACAAATATTCTAAAGAATTCATGAGGATTTCAAAAGATTTCAAACATTTTAAACGATTTGAAACTTGCTTAGAAGATTTCCAAATATAACTTTTTTTCAGAAGATTTCAAAAGATTTCACAAAATTTTAAATATTTCACATGATTTTAAAAGAATATGAAGGTTTCAGAAAGATTTCACAAATATTTCAAAGATTTCATAAAAAAAGTGTTAAAGATTCTTAAAAAATACAAGAATTTCAAGATTTCAAAAATAATTTCAAATTTTTTTGGAAGATTTCCAAAGATTTCACAAATTTTTTTAAAGAATGAATAAGAATTTCAGAAAGGTTTCAAAACATTTCAAGATTTTAAACGATTTCAACATTTTTCTGAAGATTTCATAAAATTTCAAAAAGATTTTAAATATTTCAATGATTTTAATTGAATACAAAAGATTTTACAAGTATTTCAAAGAATTCATAAGGATTTCAAAAGATTTCAAGAATTTCAAAGATTTCAAAACGTTCAAAAGATTTAAAACTATTTGCACAATTTTCAGAAGATATCACAAAAATTTTAAAATATTTCAATGATTTCAAACGAATAAAAAAAGATTTCAGGAAGATTTCACAAATATTCTAAAGAATTCATGAGGATTTCAAAAGATTTAAAGATTTTCAACAAAAGACACTAAATTTCATAACAGTTTGAAAATTTTAAACGATTTCAAAAGTTTTCCACAAATTTGAGAAGATTTGCAAAGATTTCAATGATTTCACAAACAAAAAATAATTTCACAAATATTTCATAGATTTCATAATAATTTCAAAAGATTAAAAAAAAAAATCAAAAAGATTTCAAAGATTTTACAACAATTTTCCAACATTCCAGAAGATTTTTAGATTCCACAAAGATTTTAAATACTTCAACAGATTTTACAAAGATGTCAAAAGCTTCCTTTAGAAACTGTTGGCCGTTAAAAAATGAAATGGCTCATTTTTTGCATGTTTAAAAAACGGTTATTTCATTATTTGATGCAAAAAAGTAGACCTGGAAAACCTAGAAAAGACCTTGAATTTTCTTTCTAAGAATCGCTGGATACCCTATTAGAAATGTACATATTTTGTTCAAAATTCGTCTTTTTCGGTCGAAGATTTCCCTGTTTTGTAGAAAATTCAACTATTTGGTTGACAGATAACTTTTTTTTTTCAAAAATCCATATTTACTGGTTGAGAACTCAACCGTTCTTTAAAAATTGGTCTTTTTGGCTCAAAAACTCAACAATTTGGTTGAAAAATAACCTTTTTGTTAAAAAATCGTCTTTTAAATGAATTATACTGTTTTTTATATTAGATAAAAATCTTTTTTGGTTATTCTATCAACTATTACATTTCTCGTTAACAATTCACCTTTTTTAGTCAGGAAAATTCAACTGTTTTGTTTAAAAGTTGAACTAATTTCTTAAACATACATTTTTTTGTTGAAGATTCATAATTTTGGTGGAAACTTGGTCTTTTTTGGTAAAAAATCTTACTTTTTGATTACTTTTTTTTCCGCATTTTTGTTACTTTTTTGTGAGAAGTATGGTTACTATTTTACTATTTTTTGAAGCTTAAGTAGTTCCGAGCCCTGTATAAAAAACATTTTATAATACGCCTGTAGGGTACCTCTGTGACTTTGACAAAAGCGCCATCTGACACGCGTACAATTGGGTATCTCAAAGTTAGTTGGGCAATGTTTATGAAAAAAAGCAGTGAATATTGTTTACTAAAAGATTTTTCGTTAATATTGAGATTCAAATTTCCTCCCAATAGTTCCTAATTGGTGGCGCTGTCGTCGGTACCCAACAGGCTTATTCAGGTTCTACCTGTTGGGAATGGTGCTCGACCGTTTCGCCATCTGGTGCCGAAAACTGGAATTGGAAAGAGTAGGTGGAATTTTAAAGATGCATTTTAATTTTTGCATAAAAGTGTTTTACGCTTGTTTTGTGAAGTTTAAAACAATGATTAAATAATGAAAATAAATCTTTATAATAAACAAAGCGTTTTAGATAGAATTTCCATCTTATACAAGGAAAACAAAAATTTTGCCAACAATATTTTTCTATTAAAAGAAAATATATATATATTTTATTATGTCATGTAAGTTTCAGTGCATTATAAGTATAATAACAATTTACTTCGAGTTCATGTTTGCTTCGAAAGAAGTTCATTTAAGTTTATAATGTGTTGAAATTCACAATAAATAGTACAATAATTTGTTTGTTAGAAAAACGTTTTTGTCGAAAAATATATTTTTGCACTGTGTAAGATGTAAATTCCATCTAAAACACTTTATTTTCGATAAAGACTTATTTTTAGTATGCAATAAATAGTTTAAACTGAGGTCAGTGAGGGTTAAGACAGATTCAAAAATTATTAAATTAAATGGAAAAGGGAAACTAATTTATGAAAGGAAAGCAAAGGAATTGTAAAATTAAAATAAAGGTTTATTGCTAATACTATTTACATTGGAAGGTCGTGCCTTACTCTAGCCGTGTGGGTATTGGGATTTTTGAGCTTGAGATATAGCGAAGAAACCAGGGAGCTGTGGCTTGGGGCGAAGCCCGAGGAGATCTGTCTTCTTGGTCTCGCGGACCGTACTTTTATGGGCTTCGCTTCAGCGGCGGCGCACCACTCGCGACGCAGGCGAGTGGGGGTTCACTAGCGAGGATCGTTTCGTCGATGTCGCTGGGAGGGGGCTTCGCGTGATTGGTTCGCTCTCGCTGCGTCAAATTTTCACAATCGTCGGACGAATAGCGTACCGCGCTTGCGCTGTGAGTTACCAGAAAGACTTTTAACATTTATTCGCGGCTGCGCGACACGGAATTCCAAGTATTCTAACAGCTGAGGTTAGAATGGTTTGTCAACGAAAGAAAGAAGAATTTTGAATGTTAACTGAGTATAATTTATAATCATAAATATACTCAGCGGACATCAAAACTTTACAAAGAAATCGTAAAAACACTTTTGTGCACAAATTAAAATGCACTTTTGAAAATCATGCCTATTCTTTTTTAGTTCTGATTTTTGCCACCAGACGGCATATGGAAGTTTAATCATTCCCAATATCCCGCTTAAAGAAGCGGTAATCTGAATAGATTATTTTTCATAGCTGCACAAAATAGGTTAAACAATTATGCATAATAGCGGCAGTAAGGTGTTTCAAAAATGCATGCAATTTTTTCTCGCATTTTCATGCATATCGCTCCCAAATTTGTTCAAATGCACAAAAAATGCTTTTTTTTCGAAAAAAATTAGATTTAGAGGTGCGATATGCATACAAATTTGAGAAAAAAATTTTTGACCACCATAAGCGGCAGCGATATTTAAATGAGTAATCTCGCGCTTTCTTCGATGCTAATAAGATTATATGTCTAGTCTTACCGACAAAAACAGTACCTGTAACTCTAGTTGTATTTGAAAATATGCTATTTTTTTAATAGAATCCATGGAATCGAGTAGATATGTGCAAATTTGTCTATCTCAGGATCTGCTCAATAACGATTTGAATTGTAAAAATGTATAGAAGAAAGCGGCCAGAGGCATAATGTGCAGTTTTTCATATTAACCCTCACAGCAATAGGATATCCCGGAATATCCCATTTTAGGCCTTCTTTGTCCCGGGTTATCCCAGGGATCACTCATGGGGATATGCTGCAAGCGGAAATTTGTATATCATAGGGATATCCCCAGGATAAAAAAATTAATATCCAACTTGGGGCATTTGAATATCCCAGAAATATCCCATAGACACTCTGGATATCCTGTGACAACCCGGGAAATAAATGGAATATTCCGGGATATCTTGTTGCTGTGAAGGAAGGACCTGAAGGTTTCAAAACGAAATGTTTTTTAATAATGCGCTTTCATTCTGCTGACGAATATTGTTGATACGATTCATGAAAGCGCACTTTAGTTTAATTCTTGTAGGAAATTTGTAAAATATTTTTCTAATAGAATTATTGATGATAATGAAGTGGAGCGACATTGCTGAGAAGATTTTTAGCTTCTCAAATGGATTTGGAACTACCTCGTATTTGGAATCCTTTTTGATACGTGATGTTTCAATCGTGAGTAAGAAAATTATTTCTGGACTAAGCAAAATGCTTCCTGACTTCAACTTTATTTGAAGGCGTAATCAAAATGCTTCCAATGTTCTTATCTATATTGTATGAAAGAAATAAAATGAGTTTCAAATAATTAATTTAAGAAGTAATACCTTTAGTTCCTTCTTCAAGATTTAAAAATTATCATATTTTTTTATTGATAAGTTTTACGCTATACTACCTGTTAGTCTGGATGTGCGGACTTTCCGATTATCCCTCATTTGAGAAAATAGTGACAAATTAGTATGGGCGTATGGTCGGCCGCATGAACCATTCATGTTGGACTTAGACGCATGCTAACAGCTGACGCAACTACTCAGCTGAAAATTCCTGTTCAGAAACCTCGGAGGATCCTGGACATCTTCCGGGACACAATTCTGCATAAGAACCTGCACAGCTAATCTTGACGGTTCATGTGCAGGAAATTGTTGAAAGAAACTGTACATGGTCCTGCAATGGAACCTGCACCGACAAAGAAACCCTTTGAATGATCGAGTATAGGTTCCTTTGCGAAGTAAATTGAGGCGCGGATCCTGTACAGAAAACCATCGCGAAAACTGATGTTGCTTACAGCTATGCAGGTTCATGTATAGGATCCTGAACAAGTTCCAGTGCATGAACGCGCGCCTCAAGGCACTCTGTGAAGGTACCTATACAGGATCATTCAAAGGTTATCTTGCATTCAGGTTCCTTTGCAGGATCATGTACAGTTTCCTTCGCCAAATTCCTTCACAGGAACCGTCAAGATTACCCGTACAGGAACGTGTCCAGGATCCTCTGAGGTTCCTTACAGGAATTTTGAGCTGGGTAACGCGCTGAGGGGACTGCCCACTTTGTCGCCAAGGACTAAAGTTCTTGGAACGATTTAAATGGGAGTTACTTAAATGGGATCCCCAGTGTACTTATTTAATTAGATATAAATATATACAGCGGTCTGTGAGGCCTGAGGTCATTTGATCCACTCTTGCTTTTAACAGGGACCGCCCAGGTGTACTTGGAGAAAATATCTATAACGGTGAGTACATACTTGTAGCCACTATTTTCGTGGGCATAGGGTAGCACTTTAACCCAAACGAATGTAGTAATGTACTCTTGTAGTGTAGTAATAATATAATAGTTGCAGTGAGCAGATACTGATACTCAGAGACATACCTGACGCAGTTCTCTCTCTGATATCGAATAAGTCAAAACCTATTTTTATGTCACAATGTCTTCTGCGCATCTATTACATGAGAACATTCATTTACTTAAATATTACTGGTATAAAATAGCTGGAAATAAATTGCCATCAATAAAGACATTGCATTTGCGAACGCTTTGGAAAATATTTCTGTAGAAGAAGATAAACAGTTTTTAATCAATCAAAGGATAAAGGATCGATAAGAGTTTATGTTCGGAATCGATTACAAGGAACTTCTAAGAGAAAGAAAAGTTGCAGAACGAGAAGTGACAGCGTTGATGAGAAAGGAGCGAAGCAATCTTGAAATTGAACGACTAAGTGAGTAATGTATAAAAAAATTGCAATCATGCAATACTCCCAATTATTTTTACATTTCAGTTTTTAAATTTAATTTTGCATCATTAAATTTCTTATTTTTCTTCTGAAGATGAAACTGCCGAATTGATGTCATCTACAAGCAACAGCAGTTTGGAATCAGGTACAGAAATAAATGTATCAGTTGCTGGGAAATCCACTGATAATATTGTGGTAGAACCACCTCTCCCAGAAGATACAGAATTAAAATTTTCATCATCAAAAGCAAAACGAGCGACAGGGAGCCGTACACTAGTGACTCCTAAGCTTGCTGCGGCCTTAAATAAATGTAAAGTCAGTGACAGGGATGCAGTTCGTGTTCTGATTGCAACTACCGAGGCACTGGGCCATGATGTCCAGGATTTTGTCATCAGCAGGTCATCCATTCGCAGTGCAAGAGAAAAAATACGGGAAGAAAAGGCGACTGTAATTAAAAAGCAGTTCATGTACACGAAATTGAAAGCTGCTGTCGTGCACTGGGATGGTAAGTTACTTCCAACGTTAACAGGTAAGAAGACCGTCGCTCGACTTCCTGTGATTCTTTCGATTGGCGATGCTGAACAACTTCTTGGAGTGCCTGTACTGCAATCTGGGACTGGGAAAGAGCAGGCATCTGCTGTTTGTGAAATTCTTGTTGAATGGGTTCTCCAAGATTGTGTTAAAGCATTAGTTTTTGATACAACAGCATCGAGTACTGGAAGTTATAGAGGTGCGTGCATTTTAATAGAAAATTTTTTAGAAAAAGATTATTTGTACTTTGCTTGTAGACTTGATATATATGAAGTTATTCTTGAAACGTTTTCAAGAAAAAAAGGGCAGAATTATTGGTCCGAATGTATTGATCTGTAAAAAGTTTCAAAAGGCTTGGTCTGGAATCAATGCTCATAAAAGTTCGTTTATCTGTTTCCTAAGTAAATTGTTATTCTCCGTTACCTTTTCCATCGCGATCTTCATTATCCTCATTTCTTCTGCCAGTATAACTTTTTCGTCAAAAGTTACCTTTTTCTTTAGCGCTTCGTCAATTGGCGGTTGTTTACCACCGCCATTCCCCCCTCCCTTAGCTCGAGTCCCCGCGCGCGACGCCATATCTCTATCGTCAACCTTACCTAACTTTTCTCGGCTCGAAACAAATTCGTCTCAAAATTCTTCTACAACTCGAAATTCTGCAAGCCCTTACGCGAGCAAAGGCCTGGCGCCCTAAGCTTACCTTATCTCTTGCTCCACACTCACTCACTTTTCAAAACCAACGCTTTTTTCACACTTTTTGCTCCGCGTTTCTCCCACACAACTGCACACAAGTACGTCATCTAACAGTCCCCAACAAAGATTAGTGGAAAATTAATAATTCAATTAGTTAAGATATTTGCTAATTCAGCAGTGCAAATCAACTAATTGCTTGATGCAAATAAATAAATTTACTTTGGACAGTATATAATAATTAAAAAAAGGTTGAAAAATGCAAAGCATAAAAAGAAGAAAAATTCAATGAAACGACCGGATGGCGTAACATTCTTTATTTTATATTAAAATAATAAAAAGGTTATATTGTGAAATTATAAACGCAACGTATAGCCTGCTTCAATTTAAAACCATTGCCTTCTCAGTTTTTGAGCAAAGTTAAGAAAAATAAGAATTTTTCATATCTTAAAATGACAAGGAATCAATAGGCCTGAACATTACAGTGCAATATTAACCTTGCCTTAACCTTTCAATGCAGTATTCTGAACCTTCCCATTGTCAGTTTCAGGAAATCTTAACCGAATTTTGGAAGCTATCTGGGACACATTCAGGATTTCTTGAGCTTATTTTTAACAATGTTCTGTTTTTAGTTTACCAAATATTTTGATTTTTCTGAGTTTTCTACCATAAAAGGTAAATTATTAATCCAAAAGGACGAATTTCCGTTAAAACCGTTGAATTTTCCACAATAAATGATGACCTTGACATCGAAGTTGAATTTTCAACAGAATTTCTACATTTCTACCAAAATAGTTAAATTTTGAACCAATAAAGATGAATTTTCCACAAAATAGTTCAACTTTACAACAAAGAGAAGATTTTCAACAAAATGAATTTTTACCAAAATAGTTCAGCATTTATCCAAGCAGTTGAATTTTCAACCAAAAATATGAATTTTTAAGCAAGAAGATTAATTTTCTACTAAGAAGAAACAAATTTTGAACGTAATACATGAATTTTAAACCAAATATTTGAATTTTCAAGTAAAAAAGGCGTTGGAAAGAGGTGGGTGTGTCATCTACATTATTTCTATGAATAATTGTTTTTTCTTGCCAATCTTTTGTTAAATTCAAATGTGTTCCAATGAGATGCCGCAATTCGACCTGCCACGAAGTATTATAGAATTTTTTCTGAAGCAAATAAGCTTCTAGGTATTTATTGAAATATTATCATTTTAGCGATAAGAATAACAAATAAAATCACTTCCTTTGTCTATTTTAATGTACAATACACAGTGAAAGATACTCATGTAGCCTCGGCTGAGGTAACCACATTTCTTTGCTTATATCCCTTATGTCCCAATCATGCTACATAAATCGGTGAATCGCATACAGATGCTATCATCAGAATTTGGTTTTTGACTTCAAAGGGTCTTAACACGCGGAAATCTATTAAAAAACTGAGGTGTGAAATTTCGGACGATTCTAATACTTTCTCAATCATACATGATGATTAGAAATGATACAAATACATATACAAATACAAATGTTTCAAATACAGAACTTTTCCCAAATCAGAAATGATTCCGAAACAGTATACCATATTTCATACTCTCAAAACATTAAACATTTTTAATTACATTAATGCTATGATAAAGAGGCATATTCAAACTCAAAAAGATAAATTACAAATGTATACGGTTTAAATTCAGGCGTTGCAGTTAAAAGGTGACCGCCTACATTCCAAAATTCGGATTACAAAAAAACGAAAAAATTTCCGTAAGCCACATTCTGTCCAAAGTTTCAAGCGGGTGCGCTGAAACTCAATCCTTATGGTGCGCACATGTTCTCTATATCATGGCACCTAGGCAAGACTGCGGAAATATTTTTCTGGACTCCCAGAATTCCAGTGTATATGTGCATAAAAGCGCTTTACGTATTGTAAAAAAAAAGGAACTAAATGAAACTCTCACGATCTATCCCGAATACTGTTCCTTGAATATTGCGGATCTATTTTTCAATCAATTTCCCAGGGCAACCTTCCTTAAATGTCCTTCCAGCGTTTCCTCGCAATTTTGCTACTAGGTGTTCATGATATACTAAGATACTTTAAAATATTCATATTTTGTTCCTTCTTGCAGAGCTATGTTCACAGTTCGAGTGTCTTCCTAATGGCGCTCCTATTCTTGGCGTTCCTCGTGGCGGCTCATTTTCTTCTTCTGCCAGGTATCTTCGTCTTGCCGAGCATCATTCTCCTGCCAGGTATCTTCCTCCTGCCGATCCTCCTATTCGTGCCCGGTCCAGGTCTCCCCATGCCAACTATACAGCTCCACCTACCAGGCTTTCTTTTTCTAACGTACGTGGATTTGGACTTGACGAACTTCAATTTATTCGGCTTACTTCCCACGTAAAGCCAAGCCGGGTATTCCAGCTTCGAAGATACACATTTCCTGCGGGTACACCAATTAAAAGATTTGTAAGGCGGAAAGCTTTTGGGCCCATGCCAACCCAAGAACAAATTGTATTATCAACATTCGATGGTGACGTCTTTGCAATATTGGAGAGTAATACAGTTTTTGCTGGAATATATATATATATATATATATACACGATTCTGACTCTCACGCTAAAGTTCGGGCAAAAATAAACATAAAAAGCGGCAGGATTGCCCCATTGACCGCAGAGCAAATTGACGAAACTCCAGTTGGCCCCAAACGCAATATCTTTGTTTTTTATGCAGTAGAGACAATACATTAATTCAATTACAAAATAATTCAGAACCAAAATATAAAACTTGTTGTGATCTAAAGTCTTCCTAGAATGTTACAAGTAACTTGCAATATTACAAATAATAATAAAAAGTCAATATGTTATGATTCCCAAGCCTGCAATATTTTGTTAAGGCCCAGCCATTCTTTCTCGTGGACAAATAAAAGAAGCTCCATTTTAGTTCCGCAGACGAATTTTTTTTTGAAAATAATACAGCCCCACAAAAAAAAATTGAATTTAATATCCCTGAACCAGACCCATGCATCCCTGCGTATTTTTTTATCGCTGTATCCGAATCCGAGGTAAAAACATTCATATACCCCCAAAATTGTTACCTAGAGTCAAAAATTGCCCCTCGAATGGAGTGAAAATGAGATTATGCAACGAACATAGTTGTTGCATCTTAATCAATCGAATTATACAAATTTGCAAGTGTATAGCGCATAAAATTGATTTAAAACACCCCTCCCCACCTACCGCCTAACCCAGCTAACCCCTAGAAACCATCTCTACCAAACGACAAGCAGGCTAATTAACCTACCCATGGGAACAGCGAGTTTAGTCGCCTATTTTTTTGAAATAATTACATTCGACACCACAAGCGTGCTAACCCACGTACCCCCTAACTCACCTAGCCCCTAGAAACGAATCCTACCAAACCACAGGCAGGCTAACCCAGTTACCATGGGAACGGCGAGTTTAGTCGAAACTCTACCCCTGTGTCAAGTTTCATAAAAATCGGCGCTGGACGGTAAGTATCCTTGGTCAAACGTAATACTGATGAGCTATCCCTAAATAGTTAAAAGAAACTAGCCCTAAATTCAAAGGACGTGGGTTAGCACGCTTGTGGTGTCGAATATAATTATTTTAAAAAAATAGGCGACTAAACTCGCTGTACCCAGGCACAGGTGGGTGAGCCTGCTTGTGGTTTGGTAGAGGTCGTTTTTAGGGGTTAGGTGGGGTAGGTGGGGAGGGGTGTTTCAAATCAATTTTAAGCGCTTTACATTTGAAAATTTGTATAATTCGATTGATCTAGATGCAATAACTATGCTCGTTGCTTAATCTCATTTTTACCCCATTCTAGGGGTGTTCTTTGGCTCTAGCGAAACATTTTTAGGTTATATAAATTTTTGACCTCGGATTCGGATACAGCGATAAAAAATACATAGGGATGTATTTATACGTTCATAATGATTTACCTATAATAATTTTGTATGGGGGAGACTAACCTAATGTAGATTTAAAAAATTCAACTTCTATTGAAAAAATCTATAATAACAAATTTTTAAAATTAAAATTTTTAATTCGAAAAAAAGATCTACTCCCTTTCGCTCCGCTGGGATTCGAACGCCAGGTCAACTGATTGCCGGTCAGGTGCTCTAAACCACTAAGCTATTGGAGAGATCGGAAGAAGAGTCCTCTTTTCGAATACGCTTTATTTGCAAGGTGTTATGTTAGATACATGTTTTAACTAGGAATCTATATTATCATCAGAGATAGGTAACTATCAATCATTAGAGATATCCTTCACAAACC
>CAKNXH010012376.1:0-10454 GCA_932178445.1 Andricus quercusramuli
GTATTGGACCATTTTTTCGGAAATTTTGGATGCGCACTTAAAAAAAATCGAGTTTTTATAGTCTGTTACCGGCATGGGTCAATTGACCCCAACATTGTTTTTTCTGGTATTTCATCACGAAACATTTCAGGTTTCGCAAAAAAAAATTGGTCCTTTTCGTGAAATAATGTTAAAAATGTGAACTTGTTTACAAATATTGTTAAAATAATTACCAGTTGTTGTTAATTTGAAAAAATGACAGCAAGAAGTCATTCTGCAAAAAAATGGTGCCTATTCATTGTGACATACGAAAACTGTGTATTTGTTTATAAAGAATGTTTAAATAATGCTACCAAGCATCAGATATTTTTGGATAATCATAATTAGGCATACATTTCTCTCATATTCTATATAAAAACTGTGAATTTCAAACAACAAATCATTGCGAATCACAAAAAATGACTTTTGTTCATTAATTTGTTCAAAACATTATGAACAATTTTTTTTCTCACTCGAACACACTGAAAACTATTGCTAGATAGAAATTACACTGACTTGAGCTCTACTTTAGTCGATTCGCAGATTTTACATTTTCATTTCTTTGTTGTACTTTTTCAGGACTCACTGCTCTTTTCCACTTATATTAACGATGTAATATGAATATAGCTTACTTGTATCATCAACTTTTGACGATAGGAACTATTTGAAATCATTATTTGACACCCGACCCATGTATGGGTCAATTGACCCCTCGTGGTAACAAAAGGTGGCAGAAAATCCCGGTACTTCTAATGTTAATGGAACATAAAACTATTTCCTTTAAACAATTGTCAACTTTTCACCTAGTGGAGTAATCATCATTATTGTAAGTTAACAAACATAATTGTTTAAACAACTTATTTTTGTTTCGTATATATTTTCTTAAATGATTGTTGGTTGGAAAAACCACAAGTTTCTGAAATTATTGTAAGAGAATATTATTATTAATAAGACATTGTTTAAACGATTATTTCTGTAGAATATAATTGACCATTGTCTTGATCTAACCGAAGATTTGAAAAGAAGTTGAAAAATTCGGAAAAAACTGTGATTTTCTAATTTTATTCTAAGAGGAAATTGCTAACAACAATGACTTCACGATGTACAGCACTTACAATACATGTACTGCATTGTTGATACAATGTTATCTCTGCTGAGGTTTTAGTTTGGTAAGTTGAGGATGCTTGGTGGAATGATGAAATCATTAGCAATGAGGAAAATATGAAACTAGAAAATGATTATAATGATAAGAATAGAAAATCAAGAGTATCAGTCAAAGAAAACAAAGACAAAATTAAAGTGAAAGATAAAAAAATGCAAAATGCTTTTGAAGTAAATAAGAGGTTATTTTGCAATTGAGTTAGGAAGATTAGGTAAGGAACTAGTGGTACAGACTTAGTTGAAATTGAGAATAATTAAGTAAATCAATATCATTCTTAATTTGAAATCAAAACCCACTTAAGAGTCTGGATATTATAGGCTTCGTTACTATATTGAAATTGATGTGAACATCATCGAACGCAACTTAACATAAGAGATAAAATAAATAGAAAGTGGGCTATGTAGATAGTTCTTTATTGAATTCTCTCCATTTACATTCAGCGCCTCTGGTGTCAAGATATTGCACAAAAGAATGTGGGGATACAGTTTGACAGATTGATATATAATTGCACATATATAAAAAGTAGTTTCAAATATTTATGCCTCAGGATGGAAACGTCCACTCGGGATCATTGTCTTTTTCCTCTCTTCGGTGGTTCAAATCGTCGTTTGTTATAGAATTCGTCTGTTTCTCGCTCGGTCATTAGTTCAGGAAAAGCACTGTTTGGTGGTATCGTAACTCTAACGAGACGTCTTTCATGTATAGCATATAGTCCATAATACACAAACGAACAATGTATCAGTATTCCAATGATGCGAAATTCGGGGATTGATACTAATACACTAATCACTTTGTCTGCTGGTACTGGTATGAATTTTGTACCGTCATGCTTTACTCGAAAATACCAAGCAGGCATTTTGAATTGAGCAGATCTGAATCCAAAAGACGTAGCTGTTAAATGACGAGGTTTAAAAGGCATTATTACGATACTAGGAACACTTGGAAGCTCTTGGCCATTATGGGGATGAACAGTAAGACGTGGGTAATTAGCAAATATTCGTTCAAGTGTAACAATATCGTAAGTAGGAGTCGGTATAGTGGATGTTTCATGTACATGTGCTTCTTCCGTAGAAGGTTCTCCGGCAGAAGCAGAATGTGGGTGATTACTGGAATCTGGCATATGAAGGAGATTTCGGTAACGTTGATGTTCTTGGATATGCTGGTGATTTGAGGTCCGAGGGGGTCTTGGGGTATACGGGAGATCTGAGGTATAAGGGAGTTCTGGGGTAAGATAATTAATTTCGCCACTATGCGGTTCTGGGATATGCTGGAGATTTGGGTCCTGATGGAGTCCTGGGATATACTGGAGATTTGGGTCCTGATAGAGTCCTGGGATATACCGGAGATTTCGTTCAAGAAGCGGTTCTGGCATATGATGTTCTGGGTTATAATAGAGATCTACCATAGGATTGTAAAATGGGATGAAATCGGGTTGTGGGTTAACATTAGGATGTGGGTGTTGATGAGGATCTTGGTGATCTTGGTTACCAAAGTAATATAGGTTTTGATTGGGATCTGCGTTATGACCGGAATGTGGCTGATGATAATTATGGTTACCGTCCATCTGTGAACTGAACCCTGCAAGAAGAAATAAAAACGGGCGGATTTTGATTTTGTGATCAACCGATAATATTGTTCGGTTAAATTATTTAAAAATATATTTACTGGTAGAATTCAGAATGATGACCAAGATAGCGGGGAGAGGATAGAGAAGCCTCATTTTTTTTAAACACAGAAACAACTGAATAATGTAAGACTTTATTAACAATGTAACTGACACATATGCTGAAGCTTCTTGTATATATACTGGGAGTGGATCATTATTGACCTGCTTCCCTTGGACCCCCGCATCCACGAATGCTGCCATCGAAATTTCTATAAAGGCAACTACGCAGCATATCAAAATTCCTCATGTCAAGGTCTCAGAGTAATTCTTTCAGATCTATTTCTCTCTTTGCCTGGGGAAACTCAAATAACTTATGTTTGAAGTAAGAGAAGATTAATGTGAATATTGTCTCAGTCGTGAAATAAAAAAGTAAAGCCAAGTACTGATAGTATAAAATTGATAAATAAAACCGGTTTCGCAATGACAGCCATTAGATGTATCCATTAAGTTAATAAATCATTTTTTCCTCGATTCTCAAGAAACTGACCCTTCTTCTAGAGTTTTCGCCTGAATTTGATTTGAATTAATGGTATCCAATAAGAAAATCCAACCATCCTATTTTTGGTTCAAAATTCAACTGGTTTGGCACAAGATTAAACTGTTTCGTTAAAAATTAAACTAGTTATTTGAGAATTCCACAGTTTTTTTGGAAATTCGTTTTCTTTTTGAATAATTTTATTAACAATTCATCACTTTGGTTGAGATTTCCAATATTTTGTTGAAAATTTGCCCTTTTTATTTGAATTCAACTGTTTTTCATGGCATTTCAAAATTCAACAATTTCTTAAGAACAGAACCAACTAAAAAATATATGCATATACACACAAATTTGATGTATATATATATTTAATTTTTTTTTTTTTTTAAAGATTATAAAATAATTTAAATTTTAAGAATGTTTCAGAAACATAAAAAATAAATGTATATTTGTAGATAGATAAACGTTTATTTTTCAGCCTGCTGGCCTTAAAAAATTGACATGCTTACACATCCATTTTTACAGAATTTTCTTTAAACTAACCCTTAAAAACTAACATCCATCCATTCCTTATCTCTAAGCCGCACGCTCGCCTCGCTTGCATGTCCCTACTTTTTCGCATTGCCTCGCTTGCCAACCTCTGTTTTCGCAGCTAATACCTATTACTTATCTACTATTTACAATATATACATCTTACTTATATCTACTTTCTCTCCTATTTACAATCTTTCCTTCTCCACTCCTCTTCCTCCTTCCTTCTCTTCATCACCATCTTACCCACCAATCCCTTCACCCATGCTACAGCCCTTTTTTCCCCCTGTTCATGCAACAATGCCTCCTTGCTTATCTCACTTCTTTCCACCTCCCCGCACTCCTCCAACCAGTGCTCCACTCTTGCATCCCCCTTTCCGCACAGTCCACACATCCTCTTCTCCCGAGAGAGCCAGAACCTATTGAAACCCTCCATACACCCACACCTCATCCTCGCTATAAGTTCATGACTTCCTTTCTCTCCTTTCACACGCAAATATTGCGCTCTTGCCCTTGGCATAATCCACACGTAGTTCCCGGTAAATCCTGACTCTCTTATTCTCTCTTCCACTTCTGTCTTCTCTCTCTCTATGCTGTCTTGCTTAACCAAGTCATAAACCTTCCTTCTTCGTTTATCCTTCTCACTTCATCCATCTGCAGTCCATTCATTCTAAAATACCGTTCCCTCTCCACCTCCATCTTCCCACCCCCTCCCCTGTTCTCCTTCTCCACCAACACTCCCTAACCAGCCTACTTCCCCCCTCTAAATGTAGATTTGTATAGATTTCGTAACAAAAATGCAGAAGCTATATAAGAATTTGGAAAGATTTTAAGAGAAAAAAAAATTTCTCAGATTCTTGGGATAACTTCAAATGAGTTTTTAGTTTGACAAATTGATTTTTCAAGAAAAATTAAAAAGATTCAAGAATATTTCAGAAGATTTCTAAAAATATCGACAAAAGATCTGGAAGATTTTAAGACAATTCTTCTAGCTTTGAAAGGTTTTTCACAAATTTTATGAAAAATTACAATCATTTTAAGAAGAAATGTACAAGATTTTAAGAAATTTACAATTTGATATGATTCTTAGAAATTGAAAAAATGTAGATTTTTGAAGACTTTGAAAGATTTCAAAAGAATACCATTTTTTAACATTCCTAGAGAAATAAATCTTTATTTTTGATTCAGCAATAATAATTTTTAAAGAATATTCAAGAAGATTTCCAAATATTTCAAAAGATTTTTCGAAAAATGTTTTTTCTTTAGTGAATCTTATATATTCAGGAATTTTCAAATTCGTTCATATTATAAGCTGTCGGGAATTTGCCAATTCGTGAATTTTACAGCTGGGGAATTTCATTTTTCGTGATTTTTCAGTCATCTCGCGATTTTTTTAGTTTTTAAAAATTGAAAATTTTGTTAAATAATTGAAAATTTGAAAACATTTGAAAAATTGGAAAACATTCGAAAAATTGGAAAACAAAATGTAGATTTTTTAAGATTTCCGAGCAAAAGGTGCAAAAGCTTTTTAAGGACTTTGAAAGGTTCCTAGATGATAATACAAATATTTTCTGTAAATTTTTGAGAAAATTCAAAGTGACTTTTCATTTAAAAAAATTGATTTAAATAGAATATTTCTAAAGATTTTGAAATAATTCTAAAGATATCGAAAGTTGTCCAAAAAAATTCTAGAAGATTTTCAGGAAATTTTAGGAACGATTCGAGTCAGTTTAAAAGATATTTAGGAACTCCAGAAGGTTTGCAGATTTTTATAAATTAATAATGTGAGAAAATGAGACTTTTTGAGAATATTAGTTCACAGTTTTAACTTTATCAATCTCCTTCCTTCCCGAAATTGATATCTTTTTAAACATATATTTCAAAACGATTATGTTTACCGCAAATTAAGTAAGCTTGAATAGATGAAGTTGATAAATAATTTTTTTTTTCATTTAGAGGCATTAGCTTGTAATTACATCATATTATTCAAAGTATCTCGGCTCTTCACAAATTTCACAATATTGCCTCATAACTGTTGCAATATATCTGAAAATCTTACCAGGTTGGTCGTCTTAATGCAGAAAAAAAAATTCAACCTTTTGCGGGTTCATGCACATTTTTCATTGCCATTAAAATTCAAAAATTGAATGCCATTTAATTGTAAGATTTTATAAATTGAACAGTTAAAAGTTTTCTGATTAAAAAATATGAAGCCACACTCAGAAATAAGGTTCTTTGGTTCGAAGAAGACTTCTGTAAATCAATGATAAATATTATTTGGCTTTCTTCAAAGAAATGGTTTTCTATTCAAATCAAGAAACTTCTTTGTTTCAAAATAAATTTCTTCATTCTTAAGTTAATTACATTATCAACTGATGGATTCAGTTATTGTTTAACCAGACACTTTTTAAACTATTGTGTTTTGAATCTCGGGAAAATAATATTTTTACGTTATCCAGTAAGAAGGAAACTACTTAATAAACATAACAGTTATTTGCTTGAGCACTCGCTCAATTATGATTTTCAAGATTTGAAATTATTCTGTTTTTCCGCTATGAAGATTCGTATTTCGGGACGGAGTGGTCCAAATTCGGAAATACATTATTTTGCAACCTCCTATACAATTAAAAAAAAACACGTTAAAAAATCACCGCAGGGTCCCACTGGGAGCAATTGTCATATATGAAAATGACACTGGCTCCAAGTAGTACCGCGGTAAATCACACCCATGGCCACTTCTAACGACTGTGAGTTGAATGGCCACAGAGCACGATGAAATCAAAACGACAGGCCGGGGAAACCTCCGTGCGTCTTAAGGACACGGAGCGACCCAAGGATGGCAGCCTTCTGCATCCATCTAACAAGTGCTTTGCATTCACGGAAAAAAGTAGATAGTTAGATTCACTTTCATGTATTGTTAACTTCAAGTTTACTTGTTCACATTGTACAAGAAACAATTCAAATAGTTTTTTATACTGAATGAGATTGTAATCTCAAAATATACAAAACCTAAAGTTAGCATTACTACTTCAAATTGTAAAAAGAAAGATTACTAAGAACAAGAAGCTTCAATAACTATTTGGAATAGTACAGTGGAACATGTAAACTGTATGAATAACTAATTCACATAGTAAGCAAAGCATTGTGAGTTTGACTTTTGCAAGTGAGTTCGATCTCCTTTTTCGCATTGCAATAAGCACTGCGCGAGATTGTTAGCCCTACTATATGAAATTGTAAGTAACTTCAGTGGCATAACTGGAAACGTGTAGGCCCTTTCCGAAAATTTTTTAGGCGGTCCGCCTGAAATTAAAAAAGAAGAACGACTTATAACTTGCTTATCAGTAAAACAACAGATTTTCGCTTCTCAATCTATAAGACAGACCACCCACTGACATTTTACAAAAGGAAATAAATTGTCAGAAACTATTTTATAATGGGTTCTCTTTTTTCATAATATTAGTTGAGATAATTGTTGTAAATAAACATAGTGAATAACTCTATACTTCGATACAGTTTTTTTGTTTTGTGCAACATTTTCGGAATATAAAAATATTATGAAAAATTATAAATAAAAAAATACTTTTTTTTACATTTCTTCTGCTATGGAATTTTTTGCTTATGATATTTTTAATTCCTTATAACAATAAAAATGATTGAGATCGTACTTGATTTAGCCACGCAGGTTCTAATATTATATTATTTGGAAGAATTTTTTTTAGTAGAATAATGCATTGTTTTCGACATATCATTTTTTGAATCAATAATTAAATAGTATATTATGCACCTAGGGGGAGAAAAAGTGCCTCCCCCCCTTGGCGCATAAGATATTTTTCATAACAAATGGATTATTTCAGACATTTCTCGAAATACAGTCATGATTTCAGTCCATATTAGATTTTGTATAATGAAGCATGAAATTAATGTTAACCTAATCTATGGTAATTTTAAAGGTGATTTATGGTAACTTATCATAGATTATCCAAAATTCATTTTTTTAAATTTCCATAAATCACCGGAAATTTATGGAAAATTTCGGTAATTTGTGGTAATTTTACAGGTAAATATGGTAACTTACCCAAAATTCATTTTTAAAAATTTCCATAAATTTCCGTAAATTTATGAAAATGTTCCATAAACTTCCGGAAATTTATGGCAAATTTTGGTAATTTATGGTAATTTTACAGGTAAATATGGTAACTTACCATGGAATACCCAAAATTCATTTTTAAAAATTTCCATAAATTTCCGGAAATTTATGAAAAATGTCGGTCATTCATGCTAATTTCTCAGGTGAATATGGTCACTTACCCAACATTCATTTTTTTAAATTTCCATGAATTTCCGGAAATTTATGAAAAATTCCGGTAATTTATGGTAATTTTACAGGTATATATGGTAACCTTCCATAAATAACCGCAAAATTCTATTATCTGCAACCAAAATTTTCTCTCAGTTTTTACCGTGAGTGGGCTGATAATCATAAAATGCGAGCTCATAGTTGCATAATTTTCATTATTCATCTCTGACGTCACTTTTGAGTCCCTAGGGAGTAAAAAGTAGAGCTTTAGTTCCACTTCATAGGCGTTCAAAAGGGCTGAAATCATGCATGTGCCATAAAAAAATAATTTGTAATACAATTTTAGTTCAAATTAATTTCCATATTTAAAGCAGTAATAATTTTTCAACCTTTTCACATTGATGTTTGTAGAAGTCAATATCATTTATTAAAAATGTTTTTTTCTCATTTTCTTAAGATTTTTAACAAAAATAAAATCTGCAATTCTACTGCGATATCGCGATCTTTAATATTCGTTTCTCGGAACCGTTTTTTTTTTTTGTATTAAACAGTTTTTATTCTAATTCAGCATCCCCATATCTCATGAGAAAAATTTTATTTTTGCAAAAAATTTAAATTTGAATCACTATTCAATGTTTGTTTCATCTTAAAATAGTGATTTCAAATTTGCATTTGATATATTATCACAATGTTTAAACTATTTTTTTATTCATACACATTTCAGTTATGTAAATCAATGTTACGTTTCAAATGAAGGCAGATGATAATAAAGCAAAATTAAAAATTCCAAAGATTTCATCCGAAATCATTTTTTCAAGTCTTGATTTACAAAAATACAAACCATGTAGTTTCTAAAAATTGTAATTTTAATCATTTTATATTAATACATATAAAATAATAATAATATATTTACTGTGTGAGTTGATACTTTTAAGCAAAATATTTTTCCCTAGCTCGTTACAATTTATTAGTATCACCTGTAAGAGATTAATTTAAAAAATTGTAAGTAGACATTTATTTTCTTAGCTGGCCACGTTTTTCTCAGAGAAACCGCTTGATCGAGACTTTGTCAGAAAAATCTATGCGGTTCCGTAGCTCACCCGAGTTGAAATATAGGCCCTACTTTGATGCTCTAAGTGGAAGTATTGCTTCTACTTTGAAGCTGCTTATTCTACTAGCTCCTACTTACAAGGAAGGTACTCCAGGTGTCCCTCGCCGATTTGATTCTCCCTGATATATGTTGTAGTACTCGAAAAACTAAGCGACACGTATTTTTTTTTATCTGCGGAAAAACACTTTAAGGGGGTGAAACAACCCCTCAAAGATAGGGTTCGCAAGTGTCGATTGTATAGTTTTGTGTATAAAAACAAAATTGATTTCGACCAAACCTACTGGAAAAGTTTCCTAGTGATGAGAGATGAATAACGTAATTTTCTCAACAAAAAAAAAAAAACTTAAGGGGGTGAACCACCCCTAAATATTTTTAAAGTTGTGCTGAAAATGGCTAAATTCACAGGAAAAAAGTTGAAAAAATATATTATGCACTTGAGACCAAAATAAAGTTGACGTGTTTCGCCAAAAAATTTTTTTTTCAAATAAATGGGGGTAGCTACCCCTAAAAACTTTTTACTTTGTGTCTATGATAATAAATATTTTCCATACACAAAAAAATTGGGAAATTAATTTTATAACGAAGAAAGTAAAATAGAGTCTATCCAACATGAATAAAAAAATTATGCAGGGGTGAACCACCCCTACATATTTTCAAAGTTGAGCTGGAAATTGCTAAATCCACAGGAAAAAATTTGAAAAAAATATATTTTGCACTTGAGATGAAAATAAAGTTGACGTGTTTCGCAGAAAAAACGTTGTAAAAAATTAATGGGGGTAGCTACCCCTAGAAACTTTTTATTTTGTGTCTATGATAATATATACTTTTCATACACACAAAAAATTGGGAAATTATTTTTATAACGAAGGAAGTGAAAAAGAGCCCATCCAACATGAATAAAAATATTACGCGGGGGTAAACCACCCCTACGTATTTTTAAAAATGTGCTGAAAATTGCTAAATTCATAGGAGAAAATGAAAAAATACATATATTTTGCACTTGGGACAAAAATAAAGTTGACGTGTTTCGCAGAAAAAACTTTGTGAAAAAATTAATGGGGGTAGCTACCCCTAGACACTTTTTATTTTATGTCTATGATAATATATACTTTTCATACACACAGAAAATTGGGAAATTATTTTTATAACGAAGGAAGTGAAATAGAGCCCATCCAACATGAATAAAAAAAT
>CAKNXH010012385.1:0-11095 GCA_932178445.1 Andricus quercusramuli
AAACATAGAAAATCTCAGCTACTTGTCCCAATTAGTCTCTTGGCAGAAGTGACGCAGGTATTCCACGAAGACATGGTGGCTGCGTTCTAATGCGCTTAAGGACTGAGGATGATAAGCAGTAGAACGAGATTGGCGAATTTTTAATATTTGGCAAAATGACTTAATTAGCTGGCTCATGAAATTAGAGCTCTGATCGGTCTGAATTGATCTGGGGCATCCAAAACGAGATATGAAATTCTCAGCGAGTGTCATAGCTACTGTGATCGCTTCGGCGTCACGAATAGGGAAAGCGTCAGAGTATTTCGTGAGGCAATCCTGCAGAGTAAGAATATACTTATTGCCGTCTGCAGTTTGCGGATGTGGGCCCACAATGTCCATTTGTACTTTGTCGAAAGCTTCCTTTGGGGTATCGGTTATTTTCATCGGATGTCTAGTTTTTACCCGAACGAGCTTTTTTCGCTGGCAACTATCGCATTGTTTAATAAAATTATCTATATCTTTCCTCATATTAGGCCAAGTAAATCTTTCGCGAATTCGTTTTAAAGTTTTAGTACACCCTTTGTGCCCACCCACTACTGAACTATGAGCTTCGCGTATAATATTTTCGCGCTCTGATTCCAAAGGAATCTTCCTCTCTCCAGTACAAATGAAAATAGTGACTTCAGTCTCGTCAAATAATTCTAGAACTAAATCCTCGACATCAGCCCAAGCAACGCCGTCAAAACCATTTCCATATCTTGATATGCTAACGGTCTTTGTGTCTAATGCAAGCTTGTTGCGTTTCAGAGATTGCAAAATGGATTTTTGATCGTCCCTGTTAATTTTATCGTCACAATATGCTTCAATCACCGCATTAAAAACGTATTTGTCCCCATGCTGAAAACTAAGGATTTGACCTAATTTTAGCTGCACCTGCCGAAGCTCGTCTGACCGAACTATGCCTTCACCACTGAGCTCACGGCTCGTTACAGTAGTGAATTTACAGTCGCGCGAGACGAAGTGTAACAAATGATCATCCCTCGAAACTAGCTGATCTCTTTTATATATAATACATCTTTTATTAGTGATAAAAACTCTAGCGATATCAAAAGATTGTTCTGCGAAATTATTTACAGATTTTTGACGTTTCGACTCAGACGAGGCTGCCACTGTCCCGGTATCCAAAATTGGTACACTTTCGGACACTTTCGGAGTAAGATTCAGTTTCGCTTAAATCGCTTGATTCTGAGCCAGATTCATCGCCGCTTATCTCGAAAGCAGATTGCGGATCCCCTTGGCTAGCCTGGTCTGAGATTTTGATTTCCGATTCCGTTTGATCAAAGTTCGTTTAAAATACACGCGCAATCAATATTTGATTTTCCATGACAAGCTCATCTTCATTATCACTCAATTCCAGGGACCCGACCGGAACTTTCGTTCCATTTCATTATTGACAGAAAAAAATTATTTTTTAATAAACTTAGATCTGCTATCTCTAAATTTGCCCAAAATTAGATAATATTTAAAATTAAATCAATTATTGGATCAAAAGTATTTTGTTTAGCTGGCAGTAACGAAATGGAACGAAAGCTTCGGTCGAGTCCCTGCTCAATTCATAATCCCCTCGGCTCGAGCCAATTTGATCTTGTCTAATCGTTATCACCTGGCCCGAGTTCAAGTAATCAGTATCTGAATGAATGTGTTTGTCCAGAAAAGCACCTGTAGGATCAACTTCTTGGCTTACTTTTGGAGGATTTTCGCGATCGACTATTTCGCAACTCTATTTGTTCTTCATTCAAACTTATACTAATCTCTACCGGATTCCTTCAGAGAGCGTCTGCATTTGAGTTGATTCTACCGGACTTATAAATCACTGTATCATCATATTCCGCCAAACGTAGTTTCCATCTTGCTAGTTTAGATGTAGGATTTGTAATATTGTGCAGCCAAACTAACGGTCGATGGTCGGTAACCAACTTAAACCGGTGTCCATATAAATATGGTCGAAAATGCTCTACGCCAAAGAGTATGGCAAGAAGCTCTTTTTCGGTTGTAGAGTAACGTGTTTCGGGCCCATTTAGAGTACGAGAGGCACAAGCGATTGGCAAATCCGTACCAATTTCACCCTGAATGAGCACTACTCCTATTGCGTAATCAGATGCGTCAGTCGTGACAATAAACGGTTCAGAAAAATCCGGGTATTGAAGGATAGGCTCGGATGTTATTCTTTCACGCAAAATCTCGAAAGCCTACTGCTGTGGAGCATTCCAATGCAAATTCACGTCAAGACGCGTTTGATAATTCAGAGGCTTTACAATTTTTGCAAACTCTGGAAGAAACTTCCGATAGTATCCAACAAGACCGAGGAATTGTTTAACATTTTTCCTGTTTCTAGGAATTCAGAAATTTCTCACGGCCTCCACCTTGCGAGAGTCTAGTTTTACACCTTCTTGGGTAATCACGTGACCTAGATAAGTGATATCTTTTCGCAAGAAATGACACTTATCAGGCTGCAGTGTCAACCCAGCAGATTTCAATCTCTACAAATGCTTTCTGAGCTTCTGAAAGGGTTTTTTCAGAGAGTTAGCATAGATGACGGTGTCATCCATGTGAACAAAAAGCTCAACTCCTTGAAGACCAGAAATAACCCACTGAAAAGTGGGACGTGCATTCTTCAATCCAAATGGCATACGTTTGATTTCGTTATAGCCAAAAGGATTGGAAAATGCTGTTTTTGCTCTTGATTTGGGATTCATCGAAATTTCATGAAATCCCGAAGCAAGATCGAGCGTAGTAAAATACTTTGCTGCTTCCAACTGATCAAGAACGTCAGTGATATTAGGCAAGGGGTAAGCGTCGCTAATAGTCTTTTCATTAAGGGCTCGGTAATGTATTACCATGCGCCACCGTTTATTTCCCTGCGAATCAGACTTTTTTGGTACAATCCACACCGGTGAATTGTGGGGCGAATTAGAGGTTTCAATATTATCATTTTCTAAAAGCTCATTTACTTGTTTTTTAATCTCTTCTTTATGAATTTGAGGATATCTATAGATTTTAGAATTTGTAGGTTTTCCGTCTGTCGTTCTTGTCTCGTGAGTTGTTACAGTTGTAAAGCCTAGCTTGTTTCCGGGTATGTTAAATTGATATGGATAACAGTTTACGTCAGTTAACAGAGAAGTAATTTCCTCTTGAGCCAAATCGTCAAATTTTAAAGTCTCAGGAACTTCACAAAATCTTTTTGCACCAAGAGCGTCCTTTTTAACGTCATCGCCAGTTTCGGTACATGTCCTAAGTTGTGGTTTAATAATGGAGAAATCCTCTAATTCGACAGGTGGAAATGTCAAGTTAATTGCCTCGTTGGTCGAGTTTATAGCAGAGACTGTGACTGTGTTCACTTCAGGGGTCACTAATGCCTCGCCCAGGTACACACCTGGTCCCGCTTCGATCCTGGGAATATATCCACATTTTAGATCGGTACATTTTATAGCAATCTTGAATAATTTCTTTGTACGCGGCGGCAAGTGCCTTGCGTCATGAGTTTCGAAAGAAAGTGTTTCTTTATTGACAATTATTTGACCGTTTTTCTTATCATTAAATTGAAGGGTTGCACCCTGAGTGTTCAGAAATTCTATTCCTAGAATACCTTTTTGATAAATAGGGAAATTTTTTGGAACTACCTGAAACTTGCATTCTATACCTTTAAGGTAAAGAGTTATTTTGCCTTTAGTTTTAGTTAATCCTTTTCCTATTTCTGTCAAGTAAAATATTTTACTTTTATCAATTTTCACGTGGTGCCTGGTCGCGTTTTCTTTGAAAAGGTTTAAATCAGAACCGGTATCGATTAGTAAAGCTGCATTATCTCCCAAGAAACCGTGATTCGAAATTGAGACTACTGCCGATTGTATTCTCTTGTTTTGTCCTAAGACGAAGAGGACGCGTCGGATGGTCGGTTTTGCGCTACTTCGCTGTTTTGGTTGCTGGCTTCCGAACTCCGTTGTTTCGTGCGGTTCGGCCCCTGTTTCAGTTCTCCATTCTGAAAAAACTCTTCTTTCATGCGTTCAAATTTTTCTTTAAGGAAGCATTTTTCAGTAACATGACCCTTCCTTTCGCAAAATGTGCAGTATCTTCCGTCTTTGCCGTTGTTATCCTTTTGATTATTCGCGGGGTTGGATATTTTAGAACGAAATTCGCGTTTAAAGTGACCAGGTTTACCACATTTGAAACAAGAGTTATTTTTGCTAAAATTTACATCTTTTCTTCCCTGTACCGATGCAACTTGACCTATACAGTATCCGGGCTGATCGTTGCCAGCATCGAGCTCGCGAGCACGGCGCAGCTGTTCTAAATGCGATACCTCATTTTCAATTATTGTGGCAATACTTATTGCATTTTGCAAAGTCGCGGGATTTCTTAGTGAAACACGATTTTCGATTTCTAGCTTTAAATCTCGAATAAAACAAGAAGTTGCCTTTCTACTGATGCCGAGTCGCATTCCAGCGACTGCTACAACAGGAAAGCCGATCTCGATTACCTCGACCGTTCTTCGATGTATTTCGCTTACCCTAATGCCATATTGCAAAACAACTGATTTATCATTCTTTTGCAAAACGTTCGACATTTGAGCTTGCAATTGGCTAAGATCTTTCTGAGTACTAAATGCAAGTTGCAAAGTATTGAGAAGTTCTTCGAGATTTGCAGGTTCACTTGTGCTTTGCAAATAAGCATCTACATTACCTTTCACGTGAGTCCTGATAAGCTTAGCTAGAAATAATCTGTCTCCTGGCTGTACAGATTGTTCAGCGAATCTACAGTCACGATTCTGTGGGCAAAGAAATCGTGATAGGAGGACAAGATCCTGCTGCAGAAAGTGGGTCAGTGAAAACATTAGAATAAGGCCATTGATACTTGAGTGTGGAATCAAATTGGAAATTTCGCCGTTGGGTGCAGAATAAATGAAATATCGAGGTTATTCTGTTGAAACTGAGTCTGTCGATCCAGCGTCTAGCAAACTTGAGACACGTATCAAATAAGTAATTCGTGAATTAGGAACAACACTGCTCAACTGGCTAAGTTCATGTAGAACCGGTACAGAAGGAGAGTGGCTAATTGAGGCTTGACTCGTGATAGCACACTTGCAAACTTACACATAAATAGCACAATATTGCACAAAGAGGACTTTTGAGATTCTCCAGATCTCTTATCACTTCACGGCACTTTTCACTGAGCACTGTTTGTAGCCTCTCAGATTCTGCACGACGTTCTTTCTTCTCAGAGTCATAAGCTGCAAGGGATGTAGATCACTGGGTCTGCATACTGTTCTTGGCGATGAAAAATCTCCAAACTCCTTTGTAGATGCGATACTGACGACGGAAAACCTCCAAGTTGAGGGAAAAACGTGTAGGAAGGGTGAGGACTTTGCTAAAATACTAGCATTGTCCTTATTAACAGAATTGTAGAGACACGATGTATTTCTGGTAATTTTGGGACTAATCGATCCGCCCCAACAGGTTAAAAACCTGGCCGCTGTCCTGGCGATGCCCTCTGGTTCCCGTGGTCCGTCGGTCCTCGTCCTAGTCCTCTGTCTTCTATATTTAGTCTTTGGCATTTATCTTTCCGAATATTTATTTAATTTGTTGAAGTTTTTACGATGACACGCTCACTTTGTTTATTAGCAAAAATCACAGCACAAACAATGTTTTTAAATGAACCGACGCGAAACGCGACTCACTACTTTATATGTATAATCCGAGAACACTAATGACTTTTCTTTAATTTTCATAGTTAACATTTTTGTATCACTGAAGACAAAGTTCTTTTATTAAAATAAAAATCACTAATCACTCACTTTGGCAGAATCCCACAACGCTGTCACCATTTTTGTAACGTGCCCGAGGGTCGATCTGAAAGAAATGTATAATTCAAGGCAAGTTTTTACCAATTAAACGTTGAAACGTAAGAATGTGAAAAGGTACATGATATCTATTTCTAATTGGAAAAGAGCGTACGTCTATTTGAGTTGGCGATCGGAAAGTGTCTGCTCTCTCCAGAGGGAAGAAGTGATTACTCCAGCCCTCCGAGGAAGATTTCTGAGAGTTGAGGAACGCCCTGGCCCAATTGTAGCCAATCAAGACAGAGATTCCCTTCACTCTTTTCGAAATTTCCCCACCCCTGGAAAAGTCGTGGAAAGCGACGAGAACACGGATAGGGTAAGGAGGGGCAGCGCCAATAAGTTAACAGTCAATGATTTTTTTAAAGTTAATAAGATGTGGAACTGATCCACTTTTTTTCATTTCGAGCCCTACATTATTGTATATCATATTTCTATAAGTATTAATTACATTAATGAAACAATGGTTTGATAATTCAATTATTTCCAACAAGCTGTATTTCGTCGGCTTTTCCCCACACCCGAGGGCAAAGCCAACCGCATTTTTGTATGAAAATCAAAACATCTGAAGATGGTAAATCATGATGGTTCGCTTCTGTGGTATTCTATATACTGGAAAAATTACCTTAAAACATTTCCAGCAAGAAGAATAAGTTATTTTTAATGAAAATAGTGATAGCTGTGATATAACCTCTTATGCGTTGACATTGCACTAGAGACGGACTACGCGCAAAGGTTTCTACCATACCAATACAAAACACCCGCTCTACCGACCGTATTTAAAATAATAATATTTAATAGTTTCTTGCATGTAGCCCAGAAGATGAGTGGCTGTTCTACATTACCGATCACTTATCGACAAAACTTATGATACGTATATAACCTAAGCACGTGTTAGCTATTATTTTCGCCATGCTTGCCCCACTGGTGAGGCCTCATTTATTTACGATATTTAAAATATTTGGGACATGAAATAGGTTCAAATATTGTAATGAAATAATGTGATATTGTGTAATCTGTCAAAATATAAAATTGTCATACTGTAAGTATTGCCATAAATGTTGAAAACTTTATATTTCTGCTAGAGAATCTTCCATTCTTTCGTTGTCAAAACTGCTTTCTGCATAATTTTTCTTTTACATCGTCAATTTTCAAGATTTTAGTACGTAATACTATCTCTATGATATAATAGATTTATTTAATGCGAAGTAATATTAAAATTGTTAAATAATAGCGATGTTATAAGCAAAGTCGCCTTTGCCCCACCGGTTGGCGCTGCCCCTCCTTATCCTACTGGCACCGTGGGAGGCTGGTTCGGCCACTCTGTTTTTTATAAGACCCCTTCCGCACTTGAGATTGTCCAGGACCAAGCATTCCCAAGCATCCGTGAGAATCGGCCCTGTGCCACACATGTTCACCAGACCGGGACACTTGAGCTCTCCGTACAATAGCCCTTTTTTCATGTTTCCTTTCTATTTTCTAAAACTAAAATTCTTCTAAGAAAAGCTATTTCGAAGTTACATGCGTATATACAGTATAGATGTCCATACATCGTGAGAATCCTCTAAAACTAAACTTCAAATTCCAAGGCATTCCTTTGTTTATAGCTATTTTGAAAACAGGATGTGCTTAAGGCCTTAAGTTGTAATTCTCAAATTTCTAAAAGTATGTACATTCTTATGGAATAATTTAAGTCAGGCGTGTCCCTCTGCATCCTGTCCTACGTGCATTCTGAGCTTCCATAAATCATGCAATGTTTTCAAATCTCATATTTCTAGGCTAAGTTATTTTATATTTAAATTAATTGCTACAAATATGCATTTTATGAATATTATAGTGCAAAGAGTATGTAATACAGTATTTCTACCTTATCTCACCGATAAAGCAGATTCGCGCCAAACCGCGATCTTCACACTCTTTTACTTATGGATATGACTGATATGAAAATGTTTATATATTTCTCATTTTACTCTTTTAATTATTTATATTTTCGTAACTAAATTTAATACCTTATAAAAATAAATAATACAATATCATAACCATTATTATTATAAATAGAAATTAATATTATTATAACTAAAATAATTATTAATGTAATAATATTAATTAGTATAAAAATTAATGTCTCAGGCTTAAGGTATTTTTGGTTAGAGTTGGATTTTTTATTTTATTTTTTTAATTATCAAGAAGTTGTAGGGTCCAGGAGCTACGATCATTGTTCCAAAAAAAGAAACCAATCCCGAAGCAACTGGAACGTGCACGTCATCCGCTTCTGCTCCTTCTGCCCAGAAGGTAAGCAAGAGCGGGAAATTTACGCGAGATAAAATCTGACAACACTGTTCCTTGGAGTCAGGTCTCTAGCCGCGGATGACCTTACGCGGCAGACGGGACAGTTGGAGATGAAGGTTTCACCTCTGGATACTTTTTTCGAGCTACCAATCTTTGCAGAATGTTATGAGGAACAGTGTTCACGGACCAGATGATATGATCCCAGAAGAACAGCCGATTATGAGAACTACAAGATCGACTTTTTAGCCTTGGTGCAGCCTGCTCAGCTAGAATAGAAGTGCCTGCAAATCCTTTGCCCCAATATTACCATCGGCTGGTGCCGAGAATTCAATCACGTAAATAATCTTGTTCTTCAGATCTTGGAGCACAATATCAGGCTTCGTAGCACTGATACGTTGAGTAGTGGAAAATGAGAAATTCCAGTAGATCTTAACACTGATCATTCTCCACAACGGACTTGAGTTTCCCCTGGGCGTGCCTAAGATGGTAATATAATACTTTTAGAGCCGCATTGTGTCTCTCTATGTACTCGTAGCGTGCATATTTTGAGCATCCACTGAGAAAATGTCCAAGTGTTTCTGGCTCTTGCTTGCACGCTCGGCAGTTGATATTGCTTACAGGTACATTCATTATGCGCTCGCGGTAAACTAAGGTGTCTATAACGCCGTCTTGACAGGCAAAAATAAGTTCCTCAGTCTCCGATCTCAATCTAGCAGACTTGAGAAACATGTTGGACAGACCCATCGAGGGCTCTTCTCTACGTATGATGCCGTAGAATTTACCATGAAGGGGCTTGTCAGCATGTTCTCTTAGTAGAAGCGTATGTTCTGTTTCCTGTATACAACTTTTGAGCACTAGAGGTGTTAGTGATGCTAGGCCATGTGTAGTGACGATTGAATCAAATGGGTAGCCACGCTCCTCTGCGGCCCTATCTGCGGACGGTATAGAAACGCCGCAGCATTGACGACTTCATGTTGATGTACAAGTCGCATAAGGGAATCTGTGTTATTTAGAACTGAGCAGGCTGTGGCCAGAACCGTTCTTCGATAAAGACACTCTAAGCTTAGCAAGCCTCTACCCCCTTTATCTCGAGGGAGATATGTCCAAGGTATTGAAGATCTAGGATGAAGATTTTGATTGATTGTCATCATCTTGCGTGTGCTTTTGTCAAGCTGCTTCAACTCATCGACGTTCCATTCTACTGCACCAAACGTGTAGAGCAGTACAGGAACGGCCAGCATATTGGTCGCCTGGATCTTATTCTTTCCAGATAATTCAGAAGCCCAAATTTTTCTGAGAATTTGGCGGTAGCTTTTTTCAACGGCCGTTTTTAACACACGCACATTTTGGGTTTCTTTTTGCGGTATTCCAAGATATGTATATGTTTTTCCAATACCAAGCTGTTGAATGGTATTTCCGCTTATGAGTTGAACATCCTGATCGTCACCCCATGATGTATTTTCTAGTCTTCTTTGGTGTAGGTGGACGCAGGCACACTTGTCCAGTCCGAAGCTCATGCCCATCGCTTTAGAGTACCTATTTACCGCCTCCACAAGGATGTTAAGGTCCTCTTTCAAGGAAGCAAAGAGTTTGAGGTCGTCTATGTATAAAAGGTGGTTGACATTATGTTCTCTTCCGTTTGGCGGGCCACATAGATATCCAGAGCGTTTGCCTCGGAGCAAAATAGATAGAGGCAAGAAGGAGATGCAGAAAATAATCAGCCTTAGAGAGTCTCCTTGGAATACCCCCGTCTTATATGTGATATAGCTTGTAGTCACTTGTCTTTTGTCAGATGTTATGATAAATCTTGTCCGCCACAAGAGCATACGCTCTTTTATGCATTTCACTATTTTTGGATGCACCTTCAAGCACTCAAGGAGCTTAATCAGTAGCTCATGGTTCGTGTTATCGAATGCCTTACGGTAGTCAATCCAAGCCGTGGAGAGATTGCGTCGATACCTGATCGAGTCCTGGGTAATACACTTGTCTATTAACAGGTTCTCCCTGCAACCTGCCAGCCCTCTCTTGCATCCACGTTGTGCAACTATTTCACTCCATACCGGCTCAATAGATGTTGATATCCTCTCTTTGAAGATGCCAGAGAACAGCTTGTAGCTAGTGTTTAAACAAGCTATGGGCTTGTAGTTCTTTGGACTTCATAAATCTCCGGTCTTAGGGATCAGTACCGTACGTCTTTTTACTAACTACTGCGGGACGGGTTGTTCTCCGTTTAAGGCTCATGTAGTGGGTATTCCAACCTACAAAACTCACCTCAAAAAATTGGTTTCGAATGCTGGCGCACCGAATGGATGTCAGGGGGCATTTTTTTCCCACAGGGAGCACATATCCATATTTGAGGGGGAAAGTCCCTCCGGAACGTCAAAACTCACGATAAATATTAAAAAATTGAAAAATAAAAACAATTTTCAACGATCGAAAAAAAGTAAACAGAAACAGTACAATCAGCGCCGCGTGGTGTCCCGATCAATCACTAAATCGATTAAGAAATCGATATTAAGAAAATGACATCGAGCCACCTTTAAATGTTATTGTAAAAATCTGAGAAAATCTAAGTGCAATATTGACTATTAAAGAACAAAATTTATACGCATCAGAAATAATTAATCAATAAATAGCGTCAATATAATTACGAATGGCCATTTTTGCCCTAAAATGGGCTTGAGCGACTTTTGAATGTTAATGTAAAAATCTGAAAAAAATCCAAGTGCAATATTGAATTGTTAAGAACACAATTCATACGCGCTAGAAATGAATTACCAACGAATAGCGTCAATTTAATTAAGAATGAGCATTTTTGCCCTAAAATGGCCTTGAGCGACATTTAAATATATTTTTTTAATTCTGAGACAAATCAGAGGTTATAATCAGCAGTCATATTCATAAGTGCAAAAGAGATCCTCTTATGCGCCATCTACT
>CAKNXH010012387.1:0-17273 GCA_932178445.1 Andricus quercusramuli
CCATCTCACGGATGTGAGACGTGGCCATAGGTGTATTTTACCGCGGTTCTACTGGGGGCCATTGACATTTTTTCAAGATGGCAGTTGCTCTTAGTGGTACCCTGCGGTGGTTGTTTAACTTTGTTTTTAATTATATATATGGGACATTTCATCTCAACCGGATCACCTGCACTCCCAAAATTTGGGTTGATGGATTTACATGTTTGGGGCGTCAAAATATTCGTATAGTGAAGTCCTTCCTAAAAAGTTCTGGCCTTTAGAAAAATCCAATATGGCGGATCAAAGATGGCGCCTACAAGGACGCATCTCACTTTAAGTACGGAGAAAGTGTAATAAAATTATCGTAATTAGTAAAAATATATATTTCTAATTACGTGTAACATCACACTTGGACCATAAATTCTAAATGTACCTTAGACAATGCGAAAAAATTGGTGGATCTAACATGGTCTACATTAATCCCTCCTAAACCATATCATGATCACAAATAGTTTTGGGTCAATTTTCGGAATTGATATGGTGTTCTTAGGGCCTCTGAATCTTATTGCACCATTGAAGTAGCAAAATCCAAAATGGCGGATCGAATATGGCTCCTTTAACCTATTTAGAATAAGATCCTTTTAACCTATTTTACGACTACATCAGGAACGGGGTTTAATTGAAACTGTTGGTATGGCAGTTTATCGCCATTTCATATTGAAGTTGAATTATTATCTAAATTCAAAATGGCTGACCCAATATGGTGGGCGAAATTACCTTATCCCCATACCAACAGTTTTTACTAAACGGGATGCAGCCATATACATGGATTAAAAGGTAATTTCGCAAGCCATATTAGGTCCGCCATTTTGGATTTTGCTATTTCAATGTTGCAATAAGATTCAGAGGCCCTAAGAACACCATAACAATTCCGAAAATTGACCCAAAACTATTTGTGATCATGATATGCTTTAGGAGGGATTAATGTCGACCATGTTAGATCCATCAATTTTTTCGCATTGTCTAAGGTACATTTAGAATTTATGGTCCAAGTGTGATGTTACACGTAATTAGAAATATATATTTTTACTAATTACGATAATTTTATTACACTTTCCCCAAGGACTTCACTATACGAATATTTTGACGCCCCAAACATGTAAATCCATCAACCCAAATTTTGGGAGTGCAGGTGATCCGGTTGACATGAAATGTCCCATATATATATATATATATATATATTCATTTATTTACCTACATCCAACGGCACAATGCGGCACTAAGAGTGCTTTATTACCATCTCTGTCACTCTTACGGAATTAGCCCAAATACCGCTCCGCGAAACGCTCCTAGGGAAATAGAGTGAATTGTCGAAAATGAGAGGTGCCGTATATACTGGAACTTCATATTCTCGACAAGTGTTTCTGTTGCGCAATCGAGGCCTGACATAGGTCTCCTTAACTTCGAGAAACGAACCAGGTTCCTTATCGAATTTTCGGCACCAGCTGACAAAAACGTCACAGCTAAGGAGAAAGAAAAGAAAGAGAGGGGGCGCTTTTGGAGGTTCAACAGTTTCACTGGTTAATAGCCTGAAAAGCATCCCTGTGTGTCAACAAAATGATGAGACACTTGCGGGGAGAATGCAGAAGGCGGTCGTCCTTGGGTCGCTCCGTGTGCTCAGGGTACACGAGACTTTGGCCGGATCATCGTATTGAATTCATCGCAGACTGTAACCGCCTATCTCATGGTCGTGAGACGTGGTTACGGCTGAAATTTTCCGGCGATATTTCCGAAATTTAGTTGCAAAAATGAGATGGAAAAAAGTCAAAGCAGCGAACAGTAATATGACGCCTGATAAGGAAAACAAATGTATTTACCGAAATAATGAAATAATGTTTGAAATAATCTTTCAATGACCATTAATGTGGCATCTGACCTTGAGTGGTTGTTAATGTCACACCTGACCTGTGTCTTGAGTACATTTTCTAACATAAAAGCTTCCGCTCTTCCGATTACCGTCATTAAAATATTAGGATTCTATAAAAAAATTTGACCTTGAAATGAACTTGAAGGACAAGTTCAAGGTCAAAGCAAGGTTACTATTGAATTTCTCATTCTGAGCTGATGAGTCCTCATTGTCATTGATAGGTATTTTATCTTTTCTCTAAAATACCCAGACCTTGTTTAAGTTGAAGTGACCTGTGCGTAACTACCAAGGTCAAACCTACAAGCTGAGCACATGTTTGTACGTAAAATTTCCGGCTCTTTCGATTTCCGTTCTCAGAAATAGGGGTTCCCCTTCTTTAACAAAGTTGACCTTGAAGTGACCATGAAGGACATGCTCAAGGTCAAAACCAAGGTCTTCATTGGATTCCTCGTTCAAATTTACTGTAGGAATGACCTTAACCTTTTCAGAAATAGTTATATCTTGGGACTTACTGGGGTGTCCCGTACTTTTTGGGCATTCGCCTGCATATTCATGGAGACACATGACTTTGCTCTGGTATAAAAAAAACCTTGATAGAATTCTGAATTTCCGCATCGAGGCGTCTAAATATACAATATATAGAAGAGAATAAAAGAAGTTCTAAGGCGATATCGTCAAAAATGCCGCGTGGCTGGAATTTTTTCCATTTTTCGACACTGTGCGTCGCAGGGGTAAAGAAGAAGGACGAGGAGTTCTGGCGGTATATCCAGGAATTTGATGTTGTGGGACTGGTAGAGATGTGGGTAGAAAGAAAGGAATGGGATAGCATAGAGCCAAAGCTGCAAAGGTGGTATAGGTGGAGACTCCAGGAGGCGGTCAGAGTGAAGAAGAAAGGAAGGGCCAGTGGGGGAATTATAACCGGGGTTAGAGATGGATTAGAGGAAAAAATTCATGAAGAGGAAGAGGGGGAGGGAGTGCAAATGAGGGAAATAAAAATAGGAGGGATAACGTGTAAGTTTGTGACAGTATACAATAAGGATGGGATGGAAAGAATTGAAGAAAGGGTGAAAGACTTGCTGGGTGAAAGAGAAGAGGGTGTGGTGGTACTGGGTGGGGACTTTAATGCGAGGATGTGGAGCAAAGGGTGACTTCACAGGGAAGGGGAGAGCTTTGAAAGGAAAACGAAGGATAAGATAATAAATAAGGAGGGGGAGATTCTAAGGGACTGGATGGAGGATAGAGGCTGAGCGGTTGCGAATGGTATGGCAACTGGGGACGAAGAGGGGGAATACACATATGTAAGTAAGGTGGGGGTATCGGTGATCGACTATGTGGTTATGAATATGCAAGGATGGGAGAAGACGGAAAAATTCGCAGTAGAGGGGAGGGTGGCGGAAGACAAGGCGGGGAAGAAGTCTCGATAG
Source organism: Andricus quercusramuli (assembly GCA_932178445.1). Classification (NCBI taxonomy): domain Eukaryota; kingdom Metazoa; phylum Arthropoda; class Insecta; order Hymenoptera; family Cynipidae; genus Andricus; species Andricus quercusramuli. The sequence goes on from CAKNXH010012387.1 coordinate 3,331, forward strand.
GAGAAAGGGTGACCTGGACGAGGGAGGCGATAGAGAAGTATCAGGAGCAGCTACGAAAAGTACGCTTTGGAGGGGAGTCGGTGGAAGAGATATGGGAGGATCTGAAAGAGAAGGTGAAAGGTTATTTGCAGAAGAAGGTATTCAGAAAGAAGGAAAAAGGAATGGTGAAGCCGTGGTGGGATAGGAAATGTAAAAAGATGAAAAGGAAGGTAAAGAGGAAGTACAAGAAGTGGAAAGAGGGTAATGCGAGAAGGGAGGAGTACGTAGAAAGGAGGAAGGGGTTTAGATTGATGTGTGAGAAGAAAGAACAGGAAAAGGAGAAAGATCTGGAAGAGGAGTTAGCAAATGTTAAGACAAAGGGGGACGTCTGGAAGATAATAAATAGGTTTAGGAAGCGTAAGGTGGGGGTCAGCGAGAAGATAGGGAGCGAGGAGTGGAGGAAATTTTTTAAAAAATCGTTCGAGGGCTCAGATTCAAGGAAGGCGGATGGGGGAAGTAGAAGAACGGGTGAGGCAGAGATGGAGGAGTTCAATGACGAGGAGATATAGGAGCAGATAAGGAAGTTGAAAAGTTCAAAAGCCGCAGGGCTGGATGGGGTAGAGAACGAATCATGGCTGTTTAGTACACAATATGTTAGGGAGAGGCTGAAGGAGGTAGTGAAGAAAGCATGGAGGGGCGAGGGATTCCCAGGAGGGCGGAGAGAAGGATTAATAGTGCCACTGTATAAGCAAGGAGATAGAGATAGGCAGGAAAATTATAGAGGGATTACGCTCATGAATACGGCGTATAAGGTATACGCGATGTTGGTGGCAGAGAGACTGCGGTACGATGTCGAGGGGAAACGAATATTGCCGGAGACGCAGGCGGGATTTAGGGCGGGTAGGAGTACTATCGACAATATCTACGTTCTGCAGCACGTGGCAGATAGAGAATTAGCGAAGAAGGGGAGGAGAGTGTACGCGTTTTTTGTGGATCTCAAAGGCGCGTTTCCTTCGGTGGATAGGGAGAGGTTGTGCGAGGCGATGGAGGATAGGGGGGTGGAGAGAGGCCTGATTGAGAGGGTAAGCGAGATAAATAAAGAGACCAACGACAAGGTAAGAGGAGGGGAGGGGATTTCGGAGGGATTCTGGATGGATAGGGGTTTAAGGCAAGGGTGTCCACTCAGCTCAACGCTTTTTGCGACTTTAATTGCAGATATGGAAAGTAAGCTGGAAGCCGGGGTGGTAGGAAGAGTCAGGATAGGAGGGGTTAGAATTTGGTCACTAGCGTATGCAGATGACATAGTGTTGCTGGCAAGTAGCGAGGAGGACTTAAAGAAAGATACCTGGATAAGGAGGGGTTAGAGCTGAATGCGGAAAAGTCCAAGGTTATGGTGTTCAGAAAATGAGAGGGAAGGGATAAGGGAGGAGAGTGGAAGACGGAAGGGAAAGGAGGTGCAGGAGGTGAGAGAGGTTGTGTTCTTGGGCTTCGTGTTTCAGAGGAATGGGGGAGTGGATTGTCACATAAAAGAGGGAGTGAAGAGGGCAAATGTGGTGATGAGGCAGGTGTGGAGGTTGGGAAAGAAGCTATTCGCAGATGATTTTGGACGGAGGATGAAATTGTTTGATTCCCTATTGATGAGTGTGCTATTGTATGGAGTAGAGGTATGCGGGTGGAAGGAAAGTGAAGAGGTAAATAGAACGCAGGAGAGGTATGTAAAGCGGACACTGGGGTTGGCAAGGAACACGCCCAAGTATATTCTCAGGACGGAGACGGGAAGAACGAGTGTAGGGATTCTAGCAGGGAGCAGAGCGTGTAAATATGAAGAGAAATTTCTAGAAGAGGGGGGAAGTAGGCTGGTTAGGGAGTTTTGGTGGGAGAAGGAGAACAGGAGAGGGGGTGGTAAGATGGGGGCGGAGAGGGAAAGGTATTTTAGGAAGGAAGGAAGTTTTATGACTTGGTTAAGCAAAACGGCACGGAGAGAGAGAAGACAGAAGGGGAAGATAGAATAAGAGAGTCAAGGTATAACGGGAATTATGTGTGGATTATTCCAAGGGCAAGAGTGCAATATTTATGTGATAAAGGAGGAAAAGAAGTCAGGAGCTTATAGCGAGGTTGCGGTGTGGGTTCATGAAGGGTTTCAATAGGTTCTGGCTCTCTCGAGAGAAAAGGATGTGTGAACTGTGTGGAAAGGGGGAGGCAAGAGTGGTACTCTGGTTGGAGGAGTGCGTGGAGGTAGAAAGAAGTGAGATAAGCATGGAGGTATTGTTGCACGAAAAGGGGGAAAAGGGCAGTAGCATGGGTGAAGGGAGTGTTGGGTAAGATTGTGATGAAGGGAAGAAAGGAGGAAGAGTAATGGAGACGGAAAGATTGTAAACGGGAGAGAAAGCAGATATAAGGAAGATGTAAATATTGTAAATAGTAGATAAGTAGTAGGTATTAGAGCGAAAACAGAGGTTGGCAGGCGAGGCAATGCAAAACAGTAGGAACATGCGAGCGAGGCGAGGCGAAGCGAGGAAGGCAAGGCGATAAGAGCGTGCGGCGTAGAGATCAGGAATGGATGGATGTTAGTTTTCAATGGTTATTTTTAAGAAAATTCTGTAAAAATGGAAGTGTAAGCAAGTCAAATTTTTAAGGCCAGCAGGCTGAAAAATAAACGTTTATCTACTATTCATGTTTTATAAAGCTTGAATTATACATATAAATGCCTTTAAAGACAATTGTGCATCACTTTTGATCAGAAAAGTAAATTTAGTTATGAGTGTAGAACAGTGTGGAATCGGAATTTGTTTATCAAAAAATGATGAAAATTAGAAAAAATAACAAGCAGCACAATGTTGGCAATGTTATCGTGAATTGCATTTATTTTTCACTATGCCCTAAAATTTTCATCAATTTTCCGTAAATAGTTAACGAAAGAATAATTTGTTAACCACACGATGCAGAAATATTTAATCGAACATTGCGAATAAACAAATGAATTTTCCTCATAAAATTTTATAACCTGACTCAATTATAATGAGTAGATTATCCTCCAATTCTTTGTTCCAATTTTTCTTCCAACGTGAAAAATCGTTGGCTCACTTGGCAAATTTCTAGTCTTTTATTAATATAATTACTTTTTATTAAATTTTATTAAGTGTCCAGTTTTTGTCCATTCACTCATTAACAATTAACTAAATTCTACATGAATTTTATAAATATTTTTAAGTTCTCTTCCATACTACATTTGAATCTCCCGCATATCCCCAACCGTCCCGAGTGGTCCCGAACCAAAACATCCATAAAAAATAGCGGCTCGAGCCCCTTCAAGTAGGCACAGATCGTTCTATTGAATCCTATATCAAGAGTGAATGACGCCTGAAACAAAAGACCTTGGATACCAATGGGCCCGAGTGGGGAAACTCACATGACGACTTTATCAGGCTCTTCACTTGGGGTGATCGCTGGAGAGATTGATCAGCAACCTTGGTTGGAGCAATGTTGCGGAACGAACGTGTTATTTCAATAAATAACAGGAAAATTCTAGATCAATTTGAAAAAATCTATACCTCCTTCCTCACATTACTCCCTTCCTCACCGGGCGAGTCGCGTACGCCTACCCCGAAAGGCAAATGTCGTAATGGCATAATAAAATAATAATATAAAGAAATAGTAAAAAAATTACATAAAAGTAGAATATCAATTAAAATCATTTCCTATTATTATTGTAATATTAATATTTTGACACTGGTGGCGATGATGTTTTTAAACTAAAAATTGCATAAGGGATCCGAAATTTTCAGAGAAGACGCAGCATTGACGTATTATCCTTGAAATATTCGCTTCAGAAGTGATGAAGGACAAGATTGAAAAAACAAAATTTTCCATCTATGTAATTGGGAGTTGGAAGAATCTTGCATTGCAGTTCATGGGACGTGCATGGATTTGTTTAAGGCTTTTTTTCTCGAGAATTACTGAAAAACGCTTCTCCTTACATTACAATATTAGAAGTTGGTAATGACCTATTACTGAATCAAAACAAAATTCCGAAGGGTGTAGGTTCCCCTTGTGAAATGTAAATCTAAAATTCTGCGTTTTTACAGCTCTGTGTCCTCAGATGACAGGTGAAGATAACGTGAAGATTTCTTGAAACTTGCAATGCAAAGTTGGGAATGTTGCATTTAGAAGTTAGGGCAAGATTCGTTCAACCAAGAAAATTTCCGCTTGTATTGCACATTTTTGTTGCACTTTTTGTATTGTATATGTTGCACGGTGAGGTTCAGGAAAGTTTAGAAAATGCATATAACTAAGTTCGATGCACAGTAGTATTCTATGGCACCTACGGCTGCACATAAGTCTTTTTGGACCCGCCAAGAAACCTCCGAAGCATACGTACGTACTTATTTTTTTTATAAATATGGAAAACAATTCTGTTAAATATATCCATAACTATTCTCGAGGACCAAACAAACTGCAGAGCAGCTACAGGTGCCATAGAATATTACTGCGCATCGAATTAAGTTATATAAATCTTCCAACTCTTTCTGAAATATTGTCTCACAAGCGGACATTTTCTTGGTTGAATGAACCTTGCCCTAACCCACCCTTAAATTTAGATATTTTGTTGTCATTTCTTTTCAATTTGTGCTTTTGATAAGGAAAATATCTTGTAAGTTCAATGCTGTTTAAATAATTTTTGTGGTCAGTAGAATTCTTTTCTTCTTATTATCGAATTTTCTACTTTTTCTCGGAAACAATGTCAGATACAAAAAAATGTTGAGATAAAAGTTTACACTCCTAAAAAGGTTCTCTAAACAATGTGTCCTTTCCTTTTGCGTTATCTCTCATCCTTTACGAAAAGAATTGAGAATTAGTTTTTTAGGGGAAAAAAAATTCTCCCAGCCTCAAAAAAGGTTCGGCCCGAATGATGCTGACAAGGTCATTCTTCTGTAAGCAGAAACTTTACAAAACTAATTGGAAAAGAAAAGAGATGGGGTTTTCCATAAATATTTTTTTCAGAATTTGAAGCAAGAAGTAAAAAATATTTTCTGAAAAACCCACCTTTTTTATTTTTTCCATATCTTTCCTACAATTTCTGCTGTTAGAAGAAAGAAATCTTGTCAGCCGGGAGCGTTTCTTTTCCCTAAAAATGTAATTTTCCAAATTTTCACGTAAACGATAAACGATAACGCAAAAGAAAAACTGGCCTTTTTCATCGAATTTTTTTTTAAACATGTATGTATGTATGTATACCATTAAGCCATTTCCCTTTCGGGGTAGGCGTGACACTACCCGATTCGGGTAGTGTTTCTAGGTGGATAGTTTCTTGTAGTAAATAACTACAAGTGTGGGCTCACCACACCCCCGATGAGCCAACAACACGCAGTAGTATTCCCGAATGGTCACCCATCCAAGCACTAACCGCGCTCAACACTGCTTAACTTCGGTGATCTAACGAGAACTGGGGTTTTCAGCGTGGTATGGCCATGATAACTCTTATATTAACATTTTTCGGTAACTGTCATTGTTTCCAAAAAAAGTAGAAAATTCGATTGTAAGAAAAAAAAATTCTCCTGGTCACAAAAGTTATCAAGCCAGCATCAAACATACAAGATATCTTATACAGGGTGTCCCAGTACTCAAAAAACATATTTGTATTTTCGAATTCTAACAAAAAAATGGTGTCGAAAATAATTATAAAAAAATTGTTCTAAAGTTAATAATTACCGAGTTATTAACAATTAAAGATTAACCAATCAGAAGCATGCGTTAGAAGGTCGACAGTCCATGTGCCATCGACAAGAGTGTGTGCATAAGCAAGTTCATTTCGTATAATTTCTCCTCGGATCGCTTTTGCAGTAGGTTGTGACTCTGCTGCAACTTCACACGTCAACGAGATACAAAAATGGAAAAAGATATTTTCCACAATCAACAAAATTCGACAACATTCTCATGAATTCTGTAAATTCCCTTGAAATTTGTACAATTTTTGAGTACTCAGTGGAATTATCGTGAATTCTCTTGAGTTTAGCAGAATTGTCTTAGAAACAGCTAAATTCTCTCTAAGTTTTTAAAATTCTTTTGATTTTAGCAGAATTGTTTTGAATTCAGCGAAATTCTCTTGAATCTCCTTGCATTTATCATAATCCTTTGGAAACCTGTAATAATATCTCGTTAATTCAGCAGAATTCTCTTCAATCATGTAGAATTCTCTTGAATTCTGTGAAATTCTTTTAAATTCAGTAGAGTTCTCCTATGTTTGGTAGGAATTCTCTTGAGTTTCATCAAATTATCCTGTTTTCTTTCAAATTCAGCAGAATATTCTGAAAATCAGCAAAATTCTTTCGAATTTACAAGAATTCTTTAGAGTTAGGCAGAATTCCCTTGAATTAATCATAGATCTTCGGAATTCTGTATGAATATCTCATGAATACCGTAGAATTCTCTTTATTTATGCATTCTCTTAAAATCTGTATAATTCTCTTGAAGTCCGTAGAATTCCCCTCAACTCAGTAGAATTCTCTTACGTTTGGCAGAATTCTCTTGAATTTAGTAGTATTCTCTTGCGTTCAACAGAATTCTCGTGCAATCTGTAGAGTTATCTTGAATTAAGTAGAACTCTCTTGATTTCCATAAAATTATCCTCTTAATTTCTGTGAAATTCCCTTGAACACTTTTGCACTCACTACAAATTTTAAAAAAACTTCTAAATTCATTAGAATAAGCTTTGATTTATTTTGAATTCATGAGGCTTAGTGTGTGGGGTGAACAGTTTAAATTTATCATTTTTTAGCAGTTTAAGTTGAAGGAAACTCAGACGGGATTCGATGAAAGTACTAGGGGTGCTTTTTGATGCTGTATAATATTATTTTAGGAACTAAGGTATCTGCACACAGACTCAAAAAAACCACGCCTACTACATATAACGAATCGCGTCTCAGGTGGCTTCAACAGAATCAGTCAAAAAAATTTCAAATTAAAAATAGTCACCTAAGAGATCTTTCCCAGAGCCTGGAAGATATTGCCATTTCTACATTATACAGCCTCAAAAAACCACCCCTGGTACATTTAATGAACCCCGTCTGAGCGGCACTTAATTGAAGCAGCCAAAAGAGTTTCAAATTAAATATAGTCACCCCAGGCACTTTCTCAAGACTCTTATTAGATATCCCAATTCCTACAATGATATTACACAGCCGTACAAAGCTATCCCTAGTACATTTAGCGAACCCAGTCGCAATTGACTTCGGCTACAGTAGCCAAAAAACATTTTATTTCTAAATAATCGCCCCACACACTGTCTCAGGACTTTATTCGATCTTTCAAACCCCAAAATATTATTCAACAACCCCAAGAAAGCCAACCCTCGTATATTAAAGAAACCCATCTCAGTTATCTTCAAATAAAGCAGGAAAAAAATTTCAAATGAAACACAGTCACTTGAGACACCTTTTCAAGACTCTATTCCATATCGCTATTCTAATAATAATATTATACAGGCTCAAAAGAACATTCCTAGTACATTTAAAACCCTGTTTCAGCTGCCTTCAACAAAAGCAGCAAAAATAGTTAAAAATTAAAGACAGTTACATCCGGAACTCTCAGAAGACTCTGGTCGATATTCTCATCACTAAAATAATATAACACACCCCAGAAAAACACCCGTAGTATATTCAACGAACCTCATCTTAATTGAGTTCGAGTAAAGCAGCCAAAAACATTTCAAATTGAAACTTGTCATGTAAGACACCTTCCCAAGACTCTCGTAGATATCCCCATCCCTACAATAATATTACATATCCCCAGAAAAAATCTATAGTACATGTAATGTATCCAGTTTCAACTTCCTCTACAAAAGCATACAATACAGCTTCAAAAAACCACCCCTCGAACGTTAAACGAAATAGTCTCAGCTGCTTTCAACTAAAGCAGGCAAAACATATTCAAATTATAAATAGTTCAACCCAAACTCCTTTCAAGACTCTAGCCGATATCGCGATACCTAAAATAATATGACACAACCTCCAAAAACCACCCCCAGTACATTTATCGAATCCAATATCAGCTTCCTTGAACTAAAACTGTCAAAAGGTTAAAAATTTGATATTTAAAGTAAACACCCCACACACTTTCCCAATTTTTTTAGGTATTTCCATCCCTACTATAATATTTAGCAACTCAAAAAAAACGACTCCTAGTATATTCAACAAACTCCGTCTCAGTTCCCTTCGACTTGAGCAGCCAACAAAATTTCAAATTAAAAATAGTAACCGCATATACTTTCCCAAGACCTTTGTTGCTATCTTCGTCCCTGAAATAATATTAGACAGCCAAAAAAAACACCCCAAGTACATTCAAGAAACAACGTCTAAGTTGCATTTAACTGCAGCAGCAAAAATAATTTCAAATTGAAAATTGTTACTTCAAACACCTTTCTAAGGCTCTAGCATATATCTCAATTCCTACAATAATATTACACAGACTAAGAAAACCACCCCTAGTACTTACATCGAACCCCGTCTGAGTTTCCTCCAACTTAAGCTGCTAAGAAATATAAAATTTAAAATGATCACCTCACACACTTATCCAACACTTGAGTAGATATTCCGATCAATACAATAATACACAATTGCCTTCAAAACGATGTGCGTCATCAGAGGGATTTTTGCGGGCATATGTTTGCACTTTGAAATGCACCCGGAAAAAGTGAATTGGTACTCTTTGTTAAATCCGTGCTCGGAAATCATCAAGCATTTAATTATGACTCTGGCGTATCGCATTTTTTCAATGGAATTTCGTTGGTATTTCTTGTAACGTTCACAACAATGAAAATTGGAAAGTCTAATGAATTCAAAATGAATCAAGGCTTATGCTAATGAATTTAGAAGTTTTTAAAATTTTTTACTGAGTGCAAAAGTGTTCAAGGGAATTTTACAGAATTTAAGAGGATTCTACAGAATTTAAGATAATTCTACAGACTTCAAGAGAATTATACAGATTTTAAGAGAATGCATAAATAAAGAGAATTCTACGGTATTCATTTGATATTTATACAGAATTCCGAAGATCTATGATTAATTCAAGGGAATTCTGCCTAACTCTAGAGAATTCTTTTAAATTCGAAAGAATTTTGCTGATTTCCAGAATATTCTGCTGAATTTGAAAGAAAACAGGATAATTTGACGAAACTCAAGAGAATTTCTACCAAACATAGGAGAACTCTACTGAATTTAAAAGAATTATACACAATTCAAGAGAATTCTACATAATTGAAGAGAATTCTACTGAATTAACGAGATATTTTTACAGGTTTCCAGAGGATTATGATAAATGCAAGGAGATTCAAGAGAATTTCGCTGAATTCAAAAATATTCTGCTAAAATCAAAAGAATTTCACAAAGTTAGAGAGAATTTAGCTGTTTCTAAGAAAATTCTGCTAAACTCAAGAGAATTCACGAGAATTCCACTGAGTACTCGGAAATTGTACAAATTTCAAGGGAATTTACAGAATTCACGAGAATGTTGTCGAATTTTGTTGATTGTGGAAAATATCTTTTTCCATTTTTGTATCTCGTTGACGTGTGAAGTTGCACCAGAGTCACAACCTACTGCAAAAGCGATCCGAGGAGAAATTATACGAAATGAACTTGCTTATGCACACACTCTTGTCGATGGCACACGGACTGTCGACCTTCTAACGCGTGCTTTTGATTGGTTAATCTTTAATTGTTAATAACTCGGTAATTATTAACTTTAGAACAATTTTTTTACAATTATTTTCGACGCCATTTTTTTTTTAGAATTCAAAAATACAAATATGTTCTATGAGTACTGAGACACCCTGTATATCAAACTAAAAAATTAAAAATTAAAAATTCTAAAAAAATTTAAGGGTGGTCAAAAGTTATAGAGGACTGAAGAAAAAAATTCGGGTTTTTGAAGAACAAAGCACAAAATTCAAATATGCATTACTTCTTACAAGTTTTTTTTTTGTTTGCAAATCGGGAAAATACGTATCAACTAATTTTCTCTAAAAAACAACATATCTCGTCCCCGAGAGATTCTGCGACTTCAAGTGTAGAACCCTATCTGATTTGGCATGGATCCAGTCGTGTGTTTTTTAACGTTCAGAAATTATAATTGCATTCAGGAAACGACAAATTTGTGAGTCAGAAAGAGAGGATTTATCTTTCATGGCGTCACAACGCCCTGGTCTGCGCCTAGCCAAGCACATGGGTTTTTCGGTAATCTCTACAGTTGAAAGATCTTAATATGTCAGTGTATAGTTGATTTAATCATTTAACCGGCAAAACTGTATTGCACTTTGTAGTCTTTGTTATAAAACACGGAAAAACTTGATTTGTATTCGGAATTAACCTTAAAGTTTCACTGTTAATTTGAAAAAAAGTTTTTTTTTAATTACTTTAAATCATACGCCAAATTTCTATTGGCTGGCACCAGTCTTGTAGCGTAGTTCCGGTTTTGGAACGCCGCGCCGCGCCGCTTGGTGGTCGGTGAACCTTCCAATTTGATTTCAGAAGTCGAAAAAATTTTCAACTGTCCCTTCATTTCATTTACATTTCTAGAATGTTTAGTGAAAATGCAATAGATTTTCAAAAGTATAGAAACATTGATTATTAAAAGCATGCTTTTACAAAAGTTTCACATATTCCTTCATTCAGGAACATTCGACTACATCAAAAATATGCAAATATCGAAAGTTTGAGTATTACACATTTGCGTTTGCAAAAATTCCAGAGATTTGGAACCTGATTTCAAAAGTACAAATTTTAATCGTACGGCGTGCAGGGAATTCAAAGAATTCAAGGAATTCTAAGAATTCAAGAAATTCTAAGAACTCAAGGAATTTAAAGAATTCAAGGAATTTCAAGAATTCAAGGAATTTTGAGAATATGAAGAATTCTAAGAATTCCGACAATTCAAGGAATTCTAAGAATTGAAGGAATTCAAAGCATTCCATGAATTCAAGAAATTCCAAGTATTCAAAGAATTGAAAAAATCCAAGGAATTTGAAGAATTCAACGAATTCCCAAAATTCAAGGAATTCCAAGAATTAAGGAATTCTTAGAATTCAAGTCATTCTAAGAATTCATGTAATTCTAAGAATTCAGGCAATGTTAAAAATTCAGAGAATTCTAAGAATTCAAGGAATTCGAAGAATTGGAGGATTTCAAAGAATTCAAGTAATTCGAAAACTTCAAGAAAATTATTGAAGAATTCGAGGAATTCAGGGAATTCGAAGATTCAGGAAATTCAGAGAATTTAAGGTATTCGACGAATTCCGAAAATTCTAGGAATTTGAAGAATTCAAGGAATTCTTAGAATTCTAGCAATTCGAAGAATTCAAGGAATTCGCGGATTTAAGAATTCAAGCAATTTAAACAATTCAAGGAACTTGAAGAATTCAAAGAATACAAAGAATTTGAGAAATTCAGAACATTTAGAGAAATGTAGAATTTTAGATAATTCCATGGAGTAAAGGAATTAAGAGAATTCATGAAAGTGGGTGTGGCGAGCCCACACTTGTAGTTATTTACTACAAGAAACTATCCACCTAGAATCACTACCCGAATGGGGTAGTGTCGCGCCTACCTCGAAAGGGAAATGGCTTAATGGTATACATACATACATGTCATTCAGATAATTTATGGAATTTAGCAAATTAGATTAATTTAAGGAATTTCACAAATTCAGAAAATAGAGATATTAAGGGCTTCGCAGAATTGAAGGAATTTGGAGAATTCAGGGAACTTGAAGTATTTATAACATTTAAAGAATTCAAGAAATTCATTTAGTGGTCGTTCTAGGCGTGCACTCCAAAAATGATTTTTTTAACACCGATGTATTGAATCGAGTTGAACTTCAATATCGGAATATTCTTCTTTGCATCGAAAAATGCTGTTTATACTTGATAACCGGAATTTAGAATTTGTGTTGAAAACTACTATTCACCGAAAGTAATACGAGCACCAAAACTTTTGTTTTTACTAAAAAATACTATTTATACTTAAAACTATGTGAATGAACGTCTCAAACATCAATAAATAGCTTGTTCAAAATTTCTTGCATTTAGTTCTGTATCTAATAACAGGAAGTACTAAAGAATTTTTCTATTATCCAAATGCTGCCCCAATAGTACTTTCTATCGTGTTCGTAATACAGAGTCTTTGAATAAATTTTTATTTTAGAAATGAATTCAAGTGACTTCTACAACAAAAATTAATATCTTGAATTAATTTTTTTCAGCATATTTTTTATCATTTGAGTAGGCCAGAAATTTGATATTTCGTTGTCTTGAAGCAAATCCTTCCGAAAGACTCAAAATATTGAGGAGCTCCGGGCATATTTTTTTGACAAGTTATTATAGATTGATAAATTAACTTGAGAGATTTTAAGTGCATGGAACTAATTTTTTTTTTAAATTCATCCTTTCTTGATTCTCGGTATTTGAAGTTTATAAAATTCTGAAAAAAATATCCTGAACACATTTTGTGCATAATCCTGATTGAATAGGATCTTAGTAACCGACGTATTCTAAGCTGAGGAAAACAACCCGTGATAGAAGAAAGCAGTGATAAATCAAATTATAAGATTTATGGATTTGATCATCCTCATGAACCTCGGCGCATATGACGACATTCGGTACTGAATTTCTTATTTTTAATAGAAATGGTCACAAAGCACTATATTCAATTTCTTTATCTCTCATTGCACCTTTATATTGAGAATGGTAATCTTTCTGACCCATTTTGATACTTATGTTATTGAAACTGCTAGTTATAGCATCTACGGTTTTATTATTTGATTTATGAGTATCTCTTTTTTGTAACTTCAATTTTCTATCGAAAATATTAGTCTTTCCAACTATAAATAGCAATTATTAAGTTTAAAGTATATTTATAATTTATATGGAAAAAGTATTTCTTTATATCGCTGTCTCAATAAATACTATTTTCTCGACTATATCCTAGACTGCCATCGAACACTTTTGAAAATAAATATTCTAATGCCAAATTTTACAACCAGTAGTTTCTCCGTATAATCATCAGCGCATGCTCACGAGATTCTTCATATTTGCTAGAGGCAATGCAACGTAGAATTGAGTCTTACGTAATTAAATTTCATTTTTTAAGGTGACTATAATATCTGCATAATGTAGGCGACGCCCTGAACGACACAGGGAAAGTAGCTAGTGCGTGAAAATAGTGGGCAACCTAATTACAAGCTGTTTATATTCAGAAATATAATTCTTCTTTCAAATTTATACTACTTTTGCTACCTTTATATAGCCTCTAAGATTTTACGCAGAACGTAAAACTAGTAAACGTATTCAACGAGAATATCCGTATGTACATTTCCTTAATATCTATAAAGACAATGGAATTAGGTATTCATCAAACGGTAATTCTGCGTCTCAGGTTTGTATATTAATCAATCATAATTCCTTTTATATCGAATTCTATTATTTTATACAAAAAATTATCTACGAAGTGACACGAAGATTATAGAACTTTGTAAATAAATGAGCGTAGAGTCATTGTTTTCCAATCGTTATGCGAAAAAATATGTACATGTAATTACTATACATCTATTCGCTTATTCACTCGTATTCATATAGTTGCATTTTAAAGGTAAGTTTCGCCAATGGACTGTGACATCCTGTCACTCCAGCTAAAAATCAATACTTTTTTTCCTACCAAAAGCAACTGTTCTAAAGCATTCCATGTCAGTAGATAGGTAGGGAGGGTTCTGGATACAGTTTTTCCGTACGATTAGCAACTTGCGGCTAGACTGTAGAATGCTGTGAGATTGGTTTCGCTCCTTGTGCTAAATTGCGAATCACAGTGTTGAGATGTCCAATATCGAATAATATAATATAATATAATATAATATAATATAATATAATATAATATAATATAATATAATATAATATAATATAATATAATATAATATAATATAAT
>CAKNXH010012463.1:0-12214 GCA_932178445.1 Andricus quercusramuli
AAAAAAAGGAATTTTCAAGAAATTAGTTGGAATTTAATTAGAGAAATGAATTTTCAACTGAAGAAAAATCATTTTTAACAAAGTAATTCAACTTTAAATCAAGTACTTGAATTTTCAAACAAAAGTTATAAATTTTCAAATAGAAATGGAAGTCAAATTTTTAATTAAATTATTAATTTTAAAGGGAAAAAGGGAATTTTAAACAAAATAGATGAAATTCAATCAAAGAAATGAATTTTCAACTAAAAATAACCATTTTCAATAAAGTAATTCGAATTTAAACCAACAAAATAGTTAAATTTTAAAATAAAAAATATTATATATTCATCTACAAAAACTGGAATATTTAAATTTTTAGTTGAGAAAGGTGATCTTCAAAAAAACAGTCATATTTTGAATCTAATATATGAATTTTCAACCAAAAACAATAATTTTTAACAAAGTATTTTGAGTGTAAACCGAATTGTTGAATTTTCAATCAAAATTGTGAATTGGCAACTTAAAATAGAATAGTCAAATTTGTAACCGAATTATTAATTCTCAACGAAAAAAAGGAATTATAAAAAAAAAAGGTAAAATTCAAATTAGGAAATGAATTTTCAACTGGAAACAAATGTTTTTAATAAAGTAATTCAACTTCAAACCAACTTGTTTAATTTTCAACCAAAAAGAATAAATTTTCAACTAAAAATGGAATAGTAAAATTTTCAAATTATTGATTTTCAACGAAAAAAAAGGAATTTTCAACAGAATAGTTAAATTTTCACTTTAAGAAATGAATTTTCAACCTAAAGCAATCATTTTTAACAGAGTGATTCAACTTTAAACCAAGTAGTTGAATTTTCAACCAAAAAGTATACATTTTTAACTAAAAATGGTATAGTCAAAGTTTTAAGCAAATTATTAATTTTCAACGAAAAACAAAGAATTTTCAAAAAAATAGAATTCAATTAGAGAAAAGGAATTTTCAACTGAAAATAATAATTTTTAACAAATTCAACTTCAAACCAAGTGGTTGCATTTTGAACCAAAAAGTATGAATTCGCCATTAAAAAAGGATATTCCAAAAAAGTCTTACATTATCATTGAAATATTTCAATTTGAAACAAAACATTTGCATTTTTGAATAAGAAACATAATATTTTTACCCACAGAGACCAACTATTAAGAAAAGACTTGACTTTTCAACCAAAAAAACATTTTGCTGACAACAAAGAAAAAAAAAATATAAACAAAAATGATGAATTTTACACTAAAAAATTATTTCCAACCAGGTAGTTGAAATTTGAATCCAGCAATCGAATTTTTAAGTAAAAACTATAAATTTTTAACCAAGAATGAGATGGTCAAATTTTCAACTAGAAACATTTATTTTCAACGAAAAAAAGAAGAATTTTCCACAAAATTGTGAAATTTTCAATCAAAGAGATAAATTTTCGACTGAAATGATAAATTCTTAATAAAAAAATCCATTCTTTACGAAATTCAACCAAGTATTTTAAATTTCAACTAAAACAGAGAAATTTTGAATTAAAAATTGAATAGTTGAATTAAAAAAAAAAAATAATAATAAATATAATTGCAAAGACAATATGTAATATAAAGTCGATATTTCTATCAAAACAGTTAAATTTTCAACCAAGAAAGATTTTTCAATCAAGAAGGAAAAAAAAATTCCAAAAAATATGTTGAATTTTCTATGAAACAGTTGAGTTTTCAATCAATATCTGAATTTCCTAACAAAACATATAAATATTCAACACAAATGCATAAATTTTAAAAAAGTTAATTTTTAACCAAATGGTTGAATTTCTAATCCAAAACGATGAATTTTCAAACAAGAATTTAAATTTGCAGCTTAAAAGGATGAATTTTCAATAAATTTTTTTATTTTCCTGAAATTGATGGAATTTTTATCTAAGCAATAAAATTTTCAATAGAAAAAGATGAATTCTCAATCAAAAACATGAGAGTAGACGATTCAACGGAGAAGAATTCTCTCTCTCTATCAAAAAAAAAAAAATAAAAATAAAAAAATAGTTCGATTTTCTTGTTCGCTTCTATATAATTTTCAAACATGAAAGACTTTTTGGTTTAGAAGTGAACAAAATTTCAACCAAACTGTTACATTTTCTACAGAACAGGTCAAATTTCCACCAATTATCGAATTTTCTAGCAAAATAGTTTAATTTTTAACCCAAAAAGAGGAATTTACAAGAAAACAGTTGAATTTGCAACTAAAAAGGATAACTTTTTAATAGAATTGTTCAAGTATCACTAAATAATTAAAATTTGTTACCAAACAGTTGCATTTTAACCGGAAAAAATTAAAACTTTTAGCAAAAGAGATGAATTATCAAAAAATAGGTGAATTTTCAACCAAGAAAAATTTTTCAATTAAGAAAGAAACGAATTTCAACCAAATTAATGAATTTTCAATTAAAAGAGACGAATTTTTACGTAAGCATTTAAATTTTGAACCAGAAGGATGATTTTTAACATAATTGTTGAATTTTTCTAAAAAAATACATTTTCCACCAAATAATGAAATCTTCAATAAAAAAAAGATGAATTCTTATTGAAGAATATAATAGTTGACTATCCAACCAAAAAGAATTTGTTCAACTAAAAATAGTTTCCTATTCTTGTTGGACTCTATTAATCCACTCTTCATTTAAATTAATTGAATCAAAAATACCCTATTCGCCTTGGAAAGATTTTTCTTATTAAAAATCTTATTTAGATTAATATTCTTCATTTGCAAAGGCAAATGTGATTTCTTCGCTCCACGTCACATGTATACACATGTGACGTGGAACGAAGAAACTTTTTTTTTCTTAAATAACATACATATATATTGTTATAGAAGAAAATGAAAAAAAATAAAATAATGAAACAAATTTTGCAGAATTCTTTCCTGTTGTAATAATTTTAATATTCCAGATCGCAGTCTAATGTAAGTATAATCCACTTCACTTGTTTTTGGGGCCTTTAAATCATTCACATCATTTTTTCCAATAACGGGAACGGCAGTGATTTCTTCAGTTCGTTGAAATATGGGCATAATTTTCTCTGTCCATAGCTGAAAAATCATAATTAAAAAATTAAAAATTAAAAAATTAAAAATATCTTACTCGATTTGAAAATATTTTTTTTATTGAAAATCGTATGTCGATTAATATTCTCAATTTTATGTTTATCACGCATTTAAATGTATGTGACGTGGTGCGAAGAAACCAGCCTTAGGACCGAAAATAAATTCAGGAGAGAAAGTAAAAAGAAGACAAACAAGTAACAAAGGGAATTTTTTTCGACTAAATTTATTTTACTATTTAATATTTTCAATAAATTAATTTTATTTAAAATTTAAATTAATTATGGATCAATTAATGGACGGAACTAACAAATTCGAGCGGTCCGTATCTGTGTGAAGACTTGAAAAACATAGTTTCTTCGCTCCACATCACATAGATACATATGTGACGTGGGACGAAGAAATCATATTTGTTTTCCCATCACAATATATATTTATATTGTAATGAGAAAAAAAAATTTTAAATAATAAAATAATGAAATAAATGAATTTGCAGTATTTATAGATGAAAATTCAAATTAACCAAAAAATTAACTAATTATTAATTATAACTTTTTCTTAGAATAAGACAAAACTCTGTATCATGTATACTACTCTCTTTTATTTGAACCGAAATATTTAATAGTTAATATTTAAATCAAAAAGGATTTACTTTTGAATTCATCAAAAAAAGACGAATGTTTAACAAAATAGATGAATCTTCAACAAAATTTTTCTTTCAACGAAAAAGATAAATTAATAACGAAAAAGATTAATTTTCTTTCCAATTGTTAAATTTTCTACAGAAAAGTTGAATCTTTAATATGAAAATATGATTTTTTAACCAGTTATTGAATTTTCAACCAAGCAGTATAATTACATAATTAAATAAAAAATTAAAACCAAAACAAATTAGTTTTCAAGTAAACAGTTGCATTTTTTACCAAAAAGATGAAATATCTACAAAAATAGTTGAATTTTCAACCAAAAAATATGAATTTACATGAAAACAGTTGAATTTTCAACCAAAAAGGATAAATTTTTAATAAATTGTTTAATTTTCATTACAATATTTAAATTTCCCGCCAAACAGTCTAATTTTTACTCAAAAAAGATACATTTTCACCCGGAGAGATAAATAATCAACAAATGGATAAATTATCAACAAATAGGTAAATTATCAACCAAGAAAAATTTGTTAGTCAAGAAAGATAAAAATTACATCCAAATTGTCCAATTTTCAAGAAGAAATTTAATTTTTAAACAAATAGTTGAATTTTCAATCCAAAACAACGAATTTCCAACAAAGCATTTGAATTGTCACCCGAAAGGGTGCAATAATAAATTTTTTAATAAAAAGGAATAATTTTCAATCAAAAATATAATAGTAGACTATTCAACCGAAAAAAATTTGTTCAATAAAAAATAGTTTGATTTTCAATTTTTGGATAAGTACTAGGGTGGTCTAATTTAAAAAAAAAAATTTTTTTTGCATATCGCCGCAAAATTTTTTCGAATCTAAAAAAATAAATACAAACAAAATTATATTTAGTTTTTTTATATTGATAAAAAGTTGTTCTAATAAATTGTTTGAACAATTTATGATTGTATATACCGATTTTCTTTCAGAATGAAGTTATAAAGTCGCGGTGTTTTCTGAATTTTCCCACTGCTTTTCAACTTTTTAATTAAAGAAAGGTGATAATTAATTCAACTCAACAAACGTAATTGTTTAAACAATTTATTATTAGTTTCAATAATTTCTTTTTGAATAATGCTAGAAAGTTGCAGTTTTTTTCTAAAATATTAAACTTTTGGGCACCTTTTTAGTTAGAGTGATGTAACAATTAATTAAATTTACTGAAATAATTGTTTACAAAAATTATAATTGTTTATAACTATCTTCTCCTCTATCAATGCTAGATTAAAGCGGATTTTTCCGCAATTTTTAACTTTTTGTCCAATTTTCAATAAGTGTGATAATAATAATTTTTACTTAGGAACAGATGAGAAATATTATTATTAATTTAAATGAATAGGCTCTTAGTAACTATTTCAAGGAGAATTAACATTTAAATCCATATAGAAAATTTGAAGAATATTTCAAATATCCGTTTTATTTATAAAAATCTATTCATAAAAAAAGAGATTGTTTGAAAAAAGATTCTTTCTTATGTTTATTTATTATTTGTTTGTAAATCAGATTCAGTTACAAAATTATTATTGCTAAATTGCATTAATTACTGTCTGACTCTGAGTGAAAAGTAGTCAAAAAAGTTGAAAATTAAAAAAAAACTCGCAACTTTTTAGCAATATTCAAAGAGAATATTATTAAAAATAATAATTTTTTTTTCAAACAATTATTTTTGGTAACTTCTAGAATCATTATCTCACTCTGATTAAAAAAGGAGAAAAAGTGTAAAATTTTAGAAAAAAATGCAAAAAAAAGTGCAAAAAAAGTGCGAGACCTCTAAATATATATTTTTTTGAAGTATTAATTTTTTTGTGGATTCTAAAAAATTTGGAAAGAAAATGAAATTAATTATATAAATGCTTAGAAGCTATGATTTATATCTTTTTTGAATTTGCGGAATTCTCACCTTTTGTAGGAATCTGTATTATCATTAGTAAATAACAGAAAACATTTTTTAACGTATTTTCAGACTAGATGGAGCTATGAATTAAATATTGTTTGAATTAAGTTTTTTCTGGAAAAAGATCTCCTTTCGCTCCGCTGGGATTCAATCTTTAAAAAAAAAAAAAAATTAATTAAAATAATATTCAATTCATAGCTCTACCTAGCCTGAAAAGACGTTAAATTTTTTTTTCTGTTATTCTCCAATGATAATACAGATTCCTTTAAAAATTTGATTAGTAAAATCTAGCATAATAATTCGTATATTTTCTGAAATAAATTTTCTTCTCTCGATCTCTCTAGTAGCTTAATAGGAAAAGCACCTGACCGGGAATCAGAAGCTATCTGGTTCGAATCCCAGCGGAGCGAAAGAAGATCTTTTTTTTCTGAAAAAAACTTAAATAAAATAATGTTCTTACCTGTTGTAATATATATAGGTTTTTCTAATGTAAGAAGAACTCATTTCACTGGTGGTCGGGGCACATACATTATTTTCTAGAACCTCACAGCCGGCAGGGATTTCCTCAGTTGATTCGGACATGACCATCATTTTCTGTATCCCTACATAAAAACAGAATTGAAATTTTGTCAAAAATGGAAATATTTTCTAAAACTGCACGTTGATGCAACAATATTTTCACTTGGTGTTTGTCTTTTTTGTCTTCGTCTTTTTTAGCGCCCTTTCTAATCGAAACAGATACAGTTTCCGACAAAATTTAAATAATTGAATTATTATTAAAGTTAAAAATACGATTTTCTAAATCCTGATTAAAAATGCTCTGCCCAGTGCCGTTTCAGTGCTGCTTGTTGAAAGGAGCGATTCCCGGCTTGCACCCACATACCTGAGTAGTATACCCCCACCATTGCGCCCAGCGCGTTACCCCTCATTTGCTTCTTCTCGCCTGAGATTATATCTTAGAAGGAGCGTGTACCTGAGATATTGAAAAATTAAACCAAGTACAAAAAAAAAACTAACTTTAAAATTTAGCTTGTGAATAGAAATTGTGAATTTTATTGCCAGGATTCACAAAAATAAAATTAAACTGTTGCCCCTTTGAGTTTTAGTTTAGAAATTTTCCATGGAGTTTTGTTGAGAAATCATATTTTGTTGTTGAAAAGCCAGATTGAAATTTTTTTCTGATAATAATTCAACTGCTTTTTGAAAATTGTTCTTTTATTTAACAATTCATCTATTTTAATTGAAATTACAATCTTTCTTGGATAAAACTGCAACTGTTTGATTGAAAATCCAACAATTTTGTTGAAAATTGATACTTTTTAGTTGAAAAATTCAACTATATTTTTTAAATATTTAACTATTTTGTTATGAATTCAACTGTTGTCATATATATATATATATATTGTAACCTGCGAGTTACAGGGGCAGCCTGAAAATAGGCAAAAAGCTGACTCCTGAGTGATGCCTCTGAAAAGCTGCATCACTCAGGAGAAAGAGAGAGAGGCGCAGACGCGGAAAACTCCCACTCTGACTGAGTTGCGTAAGCGTGGGAGGATTAACGGGGGCGAAAATATAAAAAGAGCTCCACAGCCTAAAAACGAGATTCTTGATCCTGCAGCTGAAAGGCGCAGGTCGCAAGGGTGAACACAAGAGAGAAGACTTGGGGATCTATTCCCATTTCTTGTCTCCTAATTCAGCCAGTGTGGATAAGCGACTGACTCCTAAGTCCAAAAGACTTAGCCGTCAGTACTTATTCCAAAAAGGGCTAAGTTCTTCTTGGGGGAGTTTGGAGCGATCAATCTCTTCAAACTGCTCGGATAGATAACTTAGTCTTAGTAGCGATCTACGAATTTGTTTTGGGATTTGAGAATTTTCTTCAAACTTCTTTGAGCAAATATTAAATCGAGAGTTTTCGTGGCTGAGTTCCACCAAATTATAAAGACTTTTTGTGGCTGAGTTCCACCAAATTATCGAGACTTTTTGTGGCATAGTTCCACTGAATAAATTTCTGAAATAAAATTCGGCTAGAGTGCCATTTTAAATCAATCAATTTATTTTACAGGCAAAAGCCCTGAATTGTAGAAAGATATTTTTAAAGATAAATCATTCTCTTTACGTTGACGAGAATTTGTCGGGGTCTACCGTGGCAAGTTGTCAGAATAACTAAAGACAATAATTTACGACCGTTCATTTGTGTCCAAGCCGACTATAGGGAGAAAGAGGAGTCTACTCCGCTATCTGGCTACGAAGTCGATTGTTCACAAAAGTACGAGAGTACCCAAAATATCTCTCTCTATTTTGAAAAAGGACACTGCGTTCTTAAATCTTTGAAGACCCTTAGACCGGGTATTAATATTTCGAGCCTCTTCAAAAATAGAGTCAGCTCTCAGAAGTCTACCTCGTTCTCCCATCCTTGCGCAACGGCGCCTACCTGCACTCGAGGCTTCCTCGGTACAGCCCGTTTTCGTGCGAACGTGCCACAGTGGCAACCTAAGGGATTAAGTCCCAACACCTGATCGACAGGTCACGCTAAAGATTTTATCTGTTAATTGTTTCTTTTATGCCTATGTGCAATTTATATAACAGTCAGATAACAATATAATTAGATTTGTGGTAGCTATAGAGTAAATATCCATTAAGGGATTCCTTGCTCTGGGAAAGGTCTCCTTAGAGAGAAATAAGACTGAAGTTAGCAGTCAAGTATAAACCCATTTTCTGAGAAATAATTGGGAGTTTCTAAGAAGTCCCTAAAATCACAAAGGAAGGAAATCCCTACTTTGTATTTTAAATATCTTTAAAAAGAATATATGAAAAAGCGTCAAAGTCGCATCAAAAATATTATTGATTCATCTTACCTTAATATAGGTTTCTATTTTTCGGATATATAGTTGATTGATTAACTTAGCGTGCCCGAAGTGCAGCTATAGTTATCACGAAAGTACGGAGGATTGAAAGCGAAAGATTCGCATTGTAAGAACTATAGTATTGTATACTTAATGTGTGTATAAAATTAAAACGAAATAGGATTATAGAATTAGGCTTGCCCGAAGTGCAGCTAATTTCTTAATGTGTGAAAAGTTGAATTAACATTATTGGAATTTCTACTGATAAAATAAAACCTTTTATTACTTTGATTTTGAATATTCTATCGAAATTAGATTAGGGTTTAGAAACTGAGTGTACAAATAGGTTAGATCAGGATTAAGAAATAAAAATCGTTCATTATAAAAGAGAATCTTATTCTTTCTCCATATGAGCCCCTTTCATTTATAATTATTGCTCTAATTATTATGTATAATTAATTAATTAGGACTAAAGTTAACTAAGCCAATAGTTGGCAGTTACAATTGGCGCCCAACGTGGGGCATGCGAGTTGAAAAAAGTATAAGGTTCTCTGTTTTTAAATAAATTGAATTACGGACGACAAAACGAAAAAATTAGTCGATGCATTTTTTAAGAACAAACCTTATAATAAAGTGTACTTTCCAACACCTACAAGCCATCGAGTAATGCCTCATGATATCGACGATCTCGAAAGAACGACAATGCGAATCAGTCTAAACGAAGACACCCGTAGTATGGAAAAACTCGATAAATGGCTTGAGGAACGCAAAAGAAAATTGCAACAATAAATTGTAAAGTGTAGTTTGAGTGAAAGAACATTGTGAAAAATAAATTGAAATTTTAGTGCACAAACACAAACAATAAGTGAGCAAAAAAAGTGAAAAAAAGAAAACATTTTTTGAAACTTTTGAAAAATCCCTTGAAAAACAAAAAGAAACTTTCTTTTTTTTATCGCGAGTGATTAATATCGACAAAATGAGTAAAACAAATACCCGTTCGTCACGTGTGACGAAAAAGGCCCTGGTAGAAGAAAATAACGGTTGTGAGGACTTGGACACTACAATAAGGAACGTATCACCCAACGACATGGAGGACAATCTCAGCACACCCTCAGAGGCGATTAACTCAAGCTCTGAGCAGGTGTGGATTCTAATCAACCAAAGGTTGGATGAGTTGGAGAAACGTACTCAACGTATGCTGGCCGAGGACAAAAGAAACCGAGAGATGCAAGAGGCAGAGAAAGAGAGAGTGCTGCAAAAGAAAATGACAGCTTTGGAAAACAGCGTGAGTCGTTCGCTGGAAGCAACGACTACGATGACACAAAGCATGGAAGAGAGGGAGACGAGAATGCAGGCTCAAATAAATCGCCTCGAGACCGCCCAGACACGTGTAGCAGAAAGAATCTCAGAAGACATCAACAACAGGTCAAATGGGAGCGCAGCTGCAGCTAAGCCACACATCAAGTACATCCTACCCGAGTTCAATGGCGAGGGTAATCCAATGAGGTACCTGCGACAACTTAAACAATACTGGGAGGTGGTACGTCCCAGGCCCTGTGATGCGGACTACCTCATTGAGAAATCGTTATCGGGACCGCCCAACGACTGGTGGTTGGTGGTGAAACCGAACGTCACGGACTTTGACAGCTTCATATTGAAATTTCAGCAAAGGTACTGGAATGAACACACTCAATATGAAATCAAGAAGAAGCTCGAATTCGGACACTTCCAAGCCGGCAAAGATAAGTCACGTGCTGAGTACGCCACAAAGATGTTCGCAAATGTTAGCGAGTTATCTCCTACACCGGACCACAAAGAAATCATTAAAAAACTGGCTCGTCATTACAACGACGAGATCAAATATGCCATTGTAGGTCGCGGCATAAATACCTGCGAACAGTTGATAGAACTTCTGGAGGAGTTCGATAAAATTGGTAGTACGAACAACAGCTACAATGAATGGCGAAATAAAAATTCAGGACGTGACAATAACGCTCAAAACAATGGGGCTTGGAGATCAAATAACAACAACGGTGGATACAATCGACCAGCCAACACAGGTAACAACTGGGCAGCACAAAATGGCAGCAACGCAACGAACCGACCGAACAACAACTCAGTATCAAAACCCAACACAGGTGCTGGGGGGCAAAGAACACAAAATGAAGGCAGCTCGTGGAGGCAACAACAAAATCAGTCTCCATACAAAGTGCAGAATATGGAAATCGAGGCCCCATCAACGATAGAAAATGAGGAGTACCCACAGGAGGATTCATTTTCAGAGACGGGAAACGATCAGGAGCCACGTCAATAGAAATGCATCCCATAGCAATTGACGTGGCGAGCGAAATAATCTACACTACGCACATGCTCACTAACACTCGAGAAGAATTAACTGAGGAGTCGGAACCGGCGGCAGAAAAGAAGCGATCAAAATGTTATACTGCCAACATTCTGGTTGCAGGGATCGTGACTAAGGCCCTCATTGATACAGGTGCCGAAATCACCTGTATCTCGGAGGAGTTTCTAAACGGCAACAAGGAAAGATTCAGCAGGTACCCGTGCCTACCATTGGCAGGTGTTGCAGTGGCTGGCCCGCTGGGGGGCAAGGCCGTGCGCCTCAGCCGGCAAATCTATGCCGACGTGCAATTGCCAAGCGCCAGCATCCAATTGGCATTCCTAATTGTGCCACGCCTCTCGAGGACCTGCATCATTGGAATTGACGTATTGGAGGAATATAAGACCAATATAGACCTCGACTCAAGAACTCTCACCTTCCCCTATTTGCAGGGACAACCCACCGTCCGAATCTTGCAAGATGAAGGCAAGAACATGCAAAATGGAGACTTCGACCTATGTGCACTAGAATCGTCATCAGAAATGGAGATGATAAGAATAAACAACGAACAAGAGGAGGAGCATGTTGGAAGAGAACTCCCACTTCAAGTTACGAGGGAAGAAATCAGAGAGAAGATCGAAGAAAGTCAAGGATTAACCACTATAGAACGAAACAAACTTACCGAAATCCTGTGGCGACATCGACAGGTGTTTCGACGAGAGCCAGGCCTACTACAAAACTACCAACACGTGCTAAAGGTGCGAGAGGGACAACCATTCATTGGACGCAGCTATCCGATCCCTATGGCTCATAGAGGGAAGGTAGATGAAGAAATCCAACGCATGATGCAACTTGGCATTATACAGCGCTCAACAAGTCCATACATCAACCCCCTCGTACCCGTAATAAAAAAGGATGGTTCTGTCAGATTATGCCTCGATGCCCGCAGATTGAATGAGATTCTGATAGAGGATTGGGAATGCCCAGAACCGGCTGAAGTGCTGTTTCAAAAGTGTCGAGGAATGAACGTAATGTCAAATCTCGATATGACAAGCAGTTTCTGGCAGGTACCACTGCATCCCGACTCAAGGCAGTACACCGCCTTTCAGTATCGAGGGCGAAGCTACGAATTTCTGGTCGTACCTTTCGGCCTGAAAACAAGCACAGCGGCTCTCGTGCGCGGGCTCGACTATGCACTGCAGGGGCTCGGCGAACAAATTATCTCATTTGTAGACGATACATTAATCACATCGGAGACAAATGAGATACACCTAGAACACCTGGATGAAATACTCGAAAGACTAGAAAATAATAATCTGACGCTGAACTTAGGTAAATCACACTTCTTTAAGAAAGAAACCAAGTT
>CAKNXH010012475.1:0-12653 GCA_932178445.1 Andricus quercusramuli
GAACGAGTCTGGGCCCGGTCGGGGCCACGGCGAAATTTCTGCACGGGAGGTTATAATCTATGTGGTCATCCTACAATAATTGTTATTATCTTTTCAAATGAAAAATAATGATTTAGAAACTGCTCGCTTCTGTTGTCAATATAATTATTGATTTTGAACAGATATAATAACTGAACCGATATAATAAATATTTTTTAGACTGTGTCTAGTCGTTCTGAAATATTGGGATAGTTATAAAAGGGCATGGACTAGTCGTTCCAAAAATTCGGGATGACTAGCCAAGCTTATAAAAAATATTTTACTACTTATCCCGAATTTCGAGATGACGAAGGGACTTCGATTTTCCTAATATTGTCTAAATATAATATTTTCTTACTGCCTTCAGCTCAATTTTTTAAAAACTGATACTTGTGAAAAAAATGTTCTAATTAGTATTCGTGTTCAGTAGGAATATGTATATACCAAAATTCATATAATCTCTTTTAGTTTATTGCAAAAAAATAAAAACGTGTGTGGCTGTAACTTATTTTGTCTGAACGATTTAATAAAATCAGAATTCTGTATTTTATTTTATACTTAAGTTAAATACTTAATATTATTTGAGTAGATTTGAAGAAAGATGCTTCTGTTTGATTATTTTAGAGAATTATTTCAATCTTTAATAACCAAAGCTTGGATATAGTTGATCTAATTTCTTCTAAATTAGGGACATAAACTTTTCTTTCTTTCTTTTTTCTTGATTCCTTTTCCTAATGAATAGCACAAGAAAAATGTTTCTAGTCCGCTAATTTGTAATCTGCATATTTCGAAACCGATCTATCCCATGGTGCATATTAGCGAAGTGCGGAGTAGAAGCCAGCCAATACGAATGTCTTCTCTTGTATAAATTGTTTTTTGTTTTTTCTTAAAACGGTGCGTTATTGGCAGTCTCCTATTTGTCCAAATCTGTAAACCGTAAAATGTACGGTCACGGGACAGGTAGACAATAAAGTGTGCTGATTAGCAGATTAGAAGAATTCAAAATATTCGAGAAATTTCAGAAATTCATTTATTTCAAGAATTCAGGAAATTTCGAATATTTCAGGAATTCAGAAAAGTTAAATATTTTACGATATTGAGAAATTCAGAAAATGTCAGGTATTTTCGATCATTTGGGCAATTCAAGGAATGCAGAGAGTTCAAAGAATTTTAGAAATTCAAAACATTCAAAGAATTCAAAAAAGTCAGAATATGCAAGGATTTAAGGGAATTCAGAAAAATCAAGGGCTTTTGAAAATTCAAGAAATTTAGATTTTCACAGATTTCGAGAATTCAAGGAATTCATGAAATTCAAAATATTCAAGGAATGTGCGGAATTCAGGGAATTTAAAATATTTAAGAAAAAACCAGAATTGGAGTAAATTCGAAGATTCTCAGCGATTTTAGAGCATTTAGAAAATGTAGAGAATTCACGAAATTCAGAATATTGAAGGAATTCAGGGAACTTATAGAATTTCAGGGATTCCAGAGCATTAAAGGAATTCAATACAGCCCGGGTAAAAAAATTTTGGTATGGGATTGATCTAGGAAAACGTCTGTGAAATCGTATGGGAGTGATCTCTCAGATAGTATAGTAGAAGTATGGCATTTGAGACGATCCCATACTTCATGTATATTTGAATGAAGTATAGTGGATGTATAGCTCAAATATAGCTAAAGTATAACAATGTATAGTTGCAGTATAGGGGAAGTATTTTTAAAGTATATCTGAGAAGTATAGCTGCAGTATAGATGAAGTATAGCTGATGTTCAGTCAAAGTATGGCTGAAATATATCTTTTAAGTATAGCTCAAGTATGTAGATTATGTCTAAAGTATAGGGAAAGTATGGCTATAGTAGGTATAGCCGTATCATTGCTGATGAGAGATAATCGGTTATCTGAAATACATGAAAATAGAGATCCAGAATCATGATTTTCATAATGTCAAAGAATATTGTTTGAAAATTCTAAAATAAGTATAATGCAAATATGTAAAATGTTAATTGTAACATAAATTATTTCACTTTATGAAATTTAACACTAAACATTTCATCTAAGTGAGAATTTTATTGAACCTTTTTATGCTATTGATATTATGTTTAGGAATCAAAGATTCTGGATCTCTTACCAATATATATGACATAACAGTCACGTAAATAGTCTATTGTATATCCGTTGCATATTGTATATCCTCGGGAACAATATTAAAAATATAGTTGACTCACGAAATCACTTCAGTCGCGAACTTGTAACATTTTTGGACGAGCTGTCATTTGTGATATATTATGTTTTATCACGTTGCTAGGGTATGTTTGAAGAACAAATGAGTACAATTCTATGTCCGATACTTTTGCCATACTTAAGTATAAATGAAGTATATGCCATACTTCAGCTATACTTAAGTATAGATCAAGTATATCCTATACTTCAGCTATACTTTAGCTATACTTCAGCCATACCTCAGCTATACTTTAGATATACTTTATCTATACTATTTCAATATACTTGAAGTATGGGATCGTCTCATTTACCATACATTTTTTATACTTTGGAAAGTCAATGATTGATCACTCCCATACCTATGATTTTTACTCGGGTTGCAAATCATGCCCTTGGTGTATAAAGTATAATGTGCACCATGGAACTACGTCGGTCATTACGCCTTGTGTGTTTGCAATACTCGTCTCCGCCTCGCGCTCGTCTACGACTTGTATTGCAAACGCACACGCGGCGTATAATGATCGACTTAAGTTCCTTGGCGCACAATGTACTATTTGTTCAAAAAATTTTTCTGCACAGAAAAGTAATGCTATACAAACTTAGTAGCTTTTGATGGACAATGAGAATAATTAATTTTATTTAAAAGTTTGAACCCATAGATACTTTAAAATATTGTTTAAATACATTTTTTCTCGATAAGCTTGCGCTTCGTTGACATCCAATTGGAGTATCATTGTTATAAAAACTAGATTCAATTTTAAAATCTATGGTGAAAAATTATTTTTTTTTTATGCAGATGTTTTCTCTTGACAATAATTATACTCGAAATAATTTTTCAGTTTCTGGGTATTCAATTTTGGGAGATCGTTTACATTTTTTTTATTTGAAACTTTTTGGAGTATAATAAGGGTCAAAGCAGATACATTTCGAATTTTGTAAGAAAAACTAAGTTAAAACAGTAAAAAATTCTTTCCATGTAGAAAATAATGTGAGCGAATCTTTGTACTAAATTATCAAATACGTAAAAATGGTTACTTATTATTCATTTTGTTAATGTGTTAGCTTAAAATATTATGGTTTAATATCCATTTTTAAATTTTCCTTTTGTTATAACTGTTAGAATAATGTTTAAT
The DNA here is from genome assembly GCA_932178445.1 of Andricus quercusramuli. Taxonomy (NCBI): domain Eukaryota; kingdom Metazoa; phylum Arthropoda; class Insecta; order Hymenoptera; family Cynipidae; genus Andricus; species Andricus quercusramuli. The sequence goes on from CAKNXH010012475.1 coordinate 3,373, forward strand.
TTCGGTCATATTTTTGTAAACTTTTCAAATAGTAACGGTATATAAATTTTTATCAAAGAACATTTACCGAGACGATTTGTTGATTTATACTTTCATTCAGTTATTTTGGAGATGATAAATACATTTATCTCCTATGTTGCAACAGAAGTAAAATACTTGTTAACAAAATAATTACACTTTTGTGAATAATAATGTTTTTTTTTCGAATGACACCACTTGATATTGTAACACATGCATGAGTGAAGAAGCATTAATAAAAAACAGTGTAACTAAAAATAAGAACTGTGATTTTTAATTCTCTGACCCGTTCTCCATTATGACTTCAGTCAGAATTTAAGATGTCATTCTTTCATGTTGTATCTCGCTTTTCTTTACCTCCACGGCAAAGCCTGGATTGAGGGTATTTCGGTTTTCCACCGTTCGGGGGCGACAGGCCTCAGACCCATTTCTTGTTCTTCTATCAGGGACGCCGTGCCGGGGCGCTTCACCCTGAGACGTGTATACTGTACATGTGCACTGTACGTGACATGGCACTTGACCGTAAACCGTGTCGCATCCCCGCACTATCAATTTCACCTATTTCTTATCTGGCAAAGTTATTTGCTCAGTTATGTTAAATCGTTTATTCCTTCCTTATTTAAAATACTATCGCATCCCCAAATCCAACAATCATTTCAAGTAGCATTATTTCGCTTAAATAATTGTTTAAGCGAAAGTAAATTTGATTAAAAATAATTAATAATATTAATTATTATTATTTATTTTTTATCATTATTATTTTATTTTTTCAATTATTTTTTAATTTTTTAATTTTAATTTTAATTATTTAATCATTATTATCAATTATTATTATTATCAGTATTAAAAATAATAATTAAATTTAAATTTAAATCATAATTTAAATATATCAGAATTAACAACATTTTTGAAATTTATTTCCATACATCATTGGTATAAAATAATTTTCAATTGTGATTCTCAGAAATAATTTAATTTTTATATTCAAAATTTCTTATTTAATGCACTTTTATACAATACTGGTAAAAAATAATTTTTATTCTTGATGTTTCGAAATAATTAATTTTTATAATGAAATTTTCTTACTAAAAAAGTTAAGTTAGGCCAATTTCTTATTTAATTCACTTTTATACGTTACTGGTATAAAATATTTTGCATTTGTTATATTTCAAAATAATTAATTTTTATATTAATAATTTCTTACTAAAAAGTTAGATTAGACATAAGACGCTCTACTCATTTTCTAAATCTCAACCCTCACTCCAAATTTCCCATAGTGCCATCCATGGCGAACATCCACTTCAAATTTCCCATAGTACCAGACATGGCGGACCCTCACTCCAAATTTCCCATAGTGCCATCCATGGTGAACCCCCTCTCAAAATTTCCCATAGTACCATCCACGGCGGACCCCCCACCCCAAATTTCCCATAGTACCATCCATGGTGAACCCCCACTCCAAATTTCCCGTAGTACCAGGCATGGCGGACCCCCCACTCCAAATTTTCCATAGTGTGCGCTATCTACTAACGTCAACGAGATACAAAAATGGACAAAGATATTTTCCACAATCAACAAAATTCGACAACATTCTCATGAATTCTGTAAATTCCCTTGAAATTTGTAGAATTTTCGAGTAGATACTCAGTGGAATTCTCGTGAATTCTCTTGAGTTTAGCAGAATTTTTTTTTAGAAACAGCTAAATTCTCTCTAACTTTGTAAAATTCTTTTGATTTTAGCAGAATTGTTTTGAATTCAGCGAAATTCTCTTGAATCTCCTTGCATTTATCATAATCCTCTGGAAACCTGTAGAAATATCTCGTTAATTCAGAGAATTCTCTTCAATTATGTAGAATTCTCTTGAATTGTGTATAATTCTTTTAAATTCAGTAGAGTTCTCCTATGTTTGGTAGAAATTCTCTTGAGTTTTGTCAAATTATCCTGTTTTCTTTCAAATTCAGCAGAATATTCTGGAAATCAGCAAAATTCTTTCGAATTTAAAAGAATTCTCTAGAGTTAGGCAGAATTCCCTTGAATTAATCATAGATCTTCGGAATTCTGTATAAATATCTCATGAATACCGTAGAATTCTCTTCATTTCTGCATTCTCTTAAAATCTGTATAATTCTCTTGAGTCCGTAGAATTCTCCTCAATTCAGTAGAATTCTCTTACGTTTGGCAGAATTGTCTTGAATTTAGTAGAATTCTCTTGAGTTCAACAGAATTCTCGTGCAATCTATAGAATTATCTTGAATTGAGTAGAACTCTCTTGGTTTTCGTAAAATTATCTTAAATTCTGTAAAAGACTCTTGTATTCTGTAGAATTATCTTAAATAAGCTTTGATTTATTTTGAATTAATTAGTCTTTCCAATTTCCATTGTTGTTAACGTTACAAGAAATATCAAGGAAATTCCATTGAAAAAATGCGACACGCCAGAGTCATAATTAAATGCTTGATGATTTCAGAGCACGCATTTAAGAAAAAGTACCAATCCACTTTTTCCGGGTGCATTTCAAAGTGAAAACATATGCCCGCAAAAATCCCTCTGATGACGCACATCGTTTTTAAGGCATTTGAATATTATTGTATTGATCGGAATATCTACTCAAGTGTTTGATAAGTGTGTGAAGTGATTATTTTAAATTTTATATTTTTTAGCAGCTCAAGTTGGAGGAAGCTCAGGCGGGGTTCGATGTAAGTACTAGGGGTGGTTTTCTTAGGCTGTATAATATTATCGTAGGAATTGAGATATCTGCTAGAGCCTTAGAAAGGTGTTTGGGTTGAACTATTTATAATTTGAATATGTTTTGCCTGCTTTAGTTGAAAGCAGCTGAGACTATTTCGTTTAACGTTCGAGGGGTGGTTTTTTGAAGCTGTATTGTATGCTTTTGTAGAGGAAGTTGAGACTGGATACATTACATGTACTATAGATAGTTTTTGAGGATGTGTAATATTATTGTAGGGATGGGGATATCTATGAGAGTCTTGGGAAGGTGTCTTACATGACACGTTTCAATTTGAAATGTTTTTGCTGCTTTACTCGAACTCAATTAAGATGAGGTTCGTTGAATATACTAGGGGTGTTTTTCTGGGGTGTGTTATATTATTTTAGTGATGAGAATATCGACTAGAGTCTTCTGAGAGTGCCGGATGTAACTATCTTTAATTTTTAACTATTTTTGCTCCTTTTGTTGAAGGCAGCTGAAACGGGGGTTTTAAATGTACTAGGGATGTTCTTTTGAGCCCGTATAATATTATTATTAGAATAGCGATATGGAATAGAGTCTTAAAAAGGTGTCTCAAGTGACTATGTTTAATTTGAAATTTGTTGCCTGCTTTATTTGAAGGTAACTGAGATGGGTTTCTTTAATATACGAGGGTTGTTGAATAATATTTTAGGGTTTGCAATATCTAATGAAGTCCTGAGACAGTGTGTGGGGTGATTATTTAGAAATAAAAGGTTTTTTTGCTTTGTAAGGCTGTGTAATATCATTGTAGGAATTGGAATATCTAATAAGAGTTTTGAGAAAGTGCCTGGGGTGACTATATTTAATTTGAAACGTGTGTGGGGTGATTATTTTAAATTTTGAATTTTATGGCAGTCTAAGTTGAAGGCAGCTGTCATGGGGTTTGTTCAATGTAATGTGTGTGGTTTGTTGGGAATGTCTAATATTATTGTAGGGATATCGATATACCCTAATGTCTTGGGAAGGTTGTGGTATCTATTTTTAGTTTAACATTTTTTGGCTGTTTTTGTAAGCCCCGAAAAAATAATTAACTTTGGGCTTACAGTTTTTTCAAATATCTATATTTTTATTTAGGGGTTCATGTTAAATTCACGGCTTGTTTCCGAAACGTTAATGTGGTTGGTCTTGGTAAGCTATAACATAGTTTAGAGCTATGGCTTACGTTTTTTTTGTACTTACTCCCTCAGGCTTTTTTCAGGGTTGATTTCGTAAAATAAATGTAAAGTGTTTGGGAAACACACAAAAATAGGCCAAAATTCTGATATGATTATGTTTATGGTGAGCGCAATTTATCTGCACTATTTTTCTTCATAGTAAATATTAAATTTAAACAAAATAACCCATGGAACATTTTAAATGGAGTATCAAAGAATATGTGAGAATTGAAGCGGGTCAAAATAATCGATTGGCCCTTCGTAGCAAGCAGTTTCATGCTTGGGGTCACAGGGGGCCTGTGTGCCCTGCTTTATGCCCTATTTGCCAGCTATGTTTCATCCAGATTGGTGTAAGGACATCATCAGAGGGATTTCACTGGAATGAACAATCATTCAATTATAACTCAGGCGGATCGTATTTTTTATTGGAACATTATCGACACTTCTTGTGAGCTTCACGAAAAAAATGGGAAGGACGAATGAATTCGAAATAAATCAAAGCTTATTCTGATGGATTCAAAGGTATTACAAAATTCTTAAGTGAGTTCAAAACTGTTCAAAAATTTTCTAAGGAATTTCACAGAATTCAAGAGAATTTCACAGAATTCTACGTAATTCAAGAGAATACTACAGAAGTCAAATGACTTTTACAGAATTCAAGATAATTCCACAGAGTTGAAGAGAATTCTGCTAAACTGAAAAGAATTCTACTGAATTCAAGAAAATTCTACATTTTTCAAGTCAATTGTACGGAATTAAAGATAATTCTGCCAAATTCGTGAGAATTCGACTGGATGCAAGAGAATTCGGCATAATTCAAGAGAATTTTGCTGATTTCAAGAAAATTCTACTATTGAAGAGAATTCTGCCGGACATAAGAGTTGTGCCGAACGTAAGAGAATTCTGCTAAATTGAAGAGAATTCTGTAGAACTCAGAAAAATGCAGCTGATTTCAAGATAATTTCGCTAATTTAGGAAAATTCTACTGAATTCAAGAGAATTTCGCTGATTTCAAGACAATTTTACTAAACTCAAGAGAATTCTGTTAAACCTAAGAGAATTCTACTAAATTGAGAATTTTATATGACCCGGGTAAAAAAATTTTGGTATGGGATTGATCTAGGAAAACATCTGTGAAATCGTATGGGAGTGATCTCTCAGATAGTATAGTAAAAGTATGGCATTTGAGACGATCCCATACTTCATGTATGTTTGAATGAAGTATAGTGAATGTATAGCTCAAATATAGCTGAAGTATAACAATGTATATTTGAAGTATAGGGGAAATATTTTTGAAGTATATTTGAGAAGTATAGCTGCAGTATAACTGAAGTATAGATCAAGTATAGCTGATGTTCAGTCAACGTATAGCTGAAGTATATCTCTTAAGTATAGCTCAAGTATATAGATCATGTCTAAAGTATAGGAAAATTATGGCTATAGTAGGTACAGCCGTATCGTTGCTGATGAGCGATAATCAGTTATCTGAAATACATGAAAATAGAGATCCAGAATCATGATTTTCATAATGTCAAAGGATATTGTTTGGAAATGCTGAAATAAGTAAAATGCTATTAATGTTATGTTTAGGAATCAAAGATCTGGATCTCTTACCAATATATATGACATAAGAGTCATATAAGTAGTCCGTTATACCCTTTGAATATTTTATATCCTCGCAAACAATATTCAAAATATAGTTGACTTACGAAATCAATTTGAATCGCGAACTTTTGAAATTTTTAGACGAGCTGTCATTTATGATACCTTGTGTTTTATCACGTTGTTAGGATATCTTGAAGAACAAATGAATGCAATTCTATGTCCGATACTTTTGCCATACTTAAGTATAAATGAAGTATAATCTGTACTTCAGCTATACTTAAGTATAGATGAAGTACATCCCATACTTCAGCTATACTTAAGTATAGATGAAGTATATCCCATACTTCAGCTATACTTTAGCTATACTTTAGATATACTTCAACCATACTTCAGCTATACTTTAGATATACTTTATCTATACTATTTCAATATACTTGAAGTATGGGATCGTCTCATTAACCATACATTTTTTATACTTTGGAAAGTCAATGATTGATCACTCCCATACTTATGATTTTTACTCGGGGACCGAGAAGAATTCTACTGAATTCAAAAGAATGATACAGAATCCAATAGAATTCCATTATATTTTGAAGAATTCTGCTGAAATCAAAAGAATTCTACAGAATTCAAGAGTCTTCTACAGAGATTAAGATAATTTAACGGAAATCAAGAGAGCTCTACTCATTTCAAGAGAATTCTATAGATTGCTCGAGAATTCTGTCGATCTCGAAAGAATTGTACTTAATTCAAGAGAATTCTGCCAGACGTAAGAAAATTCTACTGATTTCAAGGGAATTTGGCAGACTTTAAGAGAATTATACAGATTTTGAGAAAATGCATGAAGAGAATTCTACTGTATTCACGAGTTATTTACAGAATTCCAGAGAATTAAAAAAAATGTCATGAAATCTGTAAAGACACTCCGTATAAATAGTATTCAGTAAAATACAATATCCCTGGCGGACTATCCGAACGCAAACATTACGCTACGGCGTAATGGTAAAGTAATGGTAAAGTAATATGGCATTATAATTAATAAAAGAAACAAAATAATATGTAAACTGTTGCAATTATAATAAAACCTTGAAATTTACCTTAAATGGTCATGCCGTAATTGCAACAAGTTGCTTTTACAGCGTTAAAAAATCAAAAAACAAAGTGACCATCATTGAAGTCGAGGCCCCTGCGTATTAGCAACCCGCTAACGCGGCTTCAAGTGGGTTGCCAGTCTGCAGGGGCCCGACTTGAATGACAGCCACTTCGTTTTTTTATTTTTTAACGCTGAGAAAGCAACTTGTTGCAATTACGGCATGACCATTTAACGTAAATTTTAACGTTTTATTATGATTGCAACAGTTTACATATTGATTTTGTTTCTGTTATTAATTATAATGCCATATTACTTTACCATTACTTTACCATTACTTTACCATTACGCTGTAGCGTAATGTTTGCGTTCGGCCGGTCCGCCAGGGATTTAAACGAATTTTGTATTCTTCATTGAAAAATTACTAATTGAAAATGCTTTGTGAAGATTAAAAATAATTTTAGAGTATAATTTTTGCTCACAATATTTTATAATATTTTATATATTTTCATATTTTTCCCCAAAAAACCAAACTTTTGGTGGAGGTGCTGCCAGCCAGTACTTCCACTGAAGCAAATTTCAGAAATTAAACATATAACAAAACCAGAATTATGGGCTTTTTTGCACTTTTCAAAATTATAAAAATCAATTTTCTTCAAACAACGCATACAATGAATTATGACCTCAGCATAAATATAATCATATCAGAATTTTGGTCTGTTCTTGGGTTTTCCAAAAACCTTCACATTTATTTTACGAAATCAAAAAAAAAAAAAAAATCTGAGGGAGTAGGTTAATAAAAAACGTATATTATAGCTCTAAACTACTTTATAGCTTACTAAAAACTTGTTCGGGACTGACAAACACAATCAAAAAAATCTTAAACCAAAAATATACACCATAGAAACCTATAATAGCATTAGACAGCCCCAACAAACCACACTCAGTACATTCAACGAACCCCATCTCAGCTGCCTTCAAGTTAAACTGTCAAAAAATTCGAAATTTAAAATAATTACCCCACACACTTCCCCAACACTCAAGCTGATATCCCCATTCCTACAATATTATAACACAGATTTAAAAAAAACTACCACCACTAAATTTAACGAATCGCGTCTCAGCTGGCTTCAACAGAAGCAGTAAAAAAAATTTCAAATTAAAAATAGTCACCTAAGAGACCTTTAGTACATTTAGCGAACCCAGTCGCAATTGACTTCGGCTAAAGTAGCCAAAAAACTGTATAATTATGAATAATCACCCTACACACTTTCCCAAGACTTTTTTAGGCATATCCATCCCTACTACAATATTTAGCAACTCAAAAAAAAACGACTTCTAGTATCCGCATACACTTTCCCAAGACCCTTGTTGATATCTTCTTCCCTCAAATAATATTAGGCAGCCCCAAAAACCACCCCAAGTACATTTAACAAACGCCGTCTAAGTTGCATCTAACTAAAGCAGCAAAAATAATTCCAAACTAAAAATTGTTACTTCGGACACCTTTCCATGGCTCTAGCAGATACCTTAGTTCCTAAAATAATATTATACAGCATCAAAAAGCACCCCTAGTACTTTCATCGAACCCCGTCTGAGCTTCCTTCAACTTAAACTGCTAAAAAATGATAAATTTAAAGTGTTCACCCCGCACACTAAGCCTAATGAATTAAAAATAAATCAAAGCTTATTCTCTTGAACGCAAGAGAATTCTACTAAATTCAAGAGAATTCTAACAAAAGTAAGAGAATTCTACTGAATTGAGGAGAATTATACGGACTTCAAGAGAATTATATAGATTTTAAGAGAATGCATGAATAAAGAGAATTCTACGATATTCATGAGATATTTATACAGAATTACGAAGATCTATGATTAATTCAAGGGAATTCTGCCTAACTCTAGAGAATTCTTTTAAATTCGAAAGAATTTTGGTGATTTCCAGAATATTCTGCTGAATTTGAAAGAAAACAGGATAATTTGACGAAACTCAAGAGAATTTCTACCAAACAAAGGAGAACTCTACTAAATTTAAAAGAATTATACACAATTCAAGAGAATTCTACATAATTGAAGAGAATTCTCTGACTTAACGAGATATTTTGACAGGTTTCCAGAGGATTATGATAAATGCAAGGAGATTCAAGAGAATTTCGCTGAATTCAAAACAATTCTGCTAAAATCAAAAGAATTTTACAAAGTTAGAGAGAATTTAGCTGTTTCTAAGACAATTCTGCTAAACTCAAGAGAATTCACGAGAATTCCACTGAGTACTCGAAAATTCTACAAATTTCAAGGGAATTTACAAAATTCATGAGAATGTTGTCGAATTTTGTTGATTGTGGAAAATATCTTTTTCCATTTTTGTATCTCGCCCTAATAGCACGGAACATTCCGGGAACGTTCCTGGAACGTGTAAAATGTCCGCCCTTGGGAACGTTCCAGTGGAACGTTCCAGGAACGCTCCACTGGGACCTGAGGAGAACCTCCCATTATTGTTGTTTTTAACAACAATTATCTCTTAAACCGTAAGAGATAGGTAAGATTGGATGTCATTGTCGAGTTTTGAGTACCGCATATACTACACTATAATATGATATCCGCATCATAAATTGACATCGATTTTGACCTATCACTTACGTTTTACGCGTTTTTTATTGATAA
>CAKNXH010012487.1:0-10603 GCA_932178445.1 Andricus quercusramuli
TCTCCAAGTCAGACGATGGAATCTACCGTCAACCATACTGAAGCCTCCCAAGATTTGATAGTGGAAAGTGTATCAAAAAAACGAATTTGCCCTGCAGATGTGTCATCATCTGAAAGTGTAACAGTGAAAAAAGCTAAATATTCACATCGTCAACCTCTGATTCTTGCAACAATACACAACTTGAATAACTCTTCTTCGAAAAAGGTTATTCTTGGTTTGGAAATTCAAACCGATGGATCGTTTGAACCGGTTATACGATTCCTGGACGATAAATCTCATGAAATCTCCTTCAATCGTGATGAATGGCTTCAATTACAACAAAAATTCGATCTCGTTTGTTCCTATTTGGAGGATCGTGGCAGCTACAATAACTCCAACCTCCGTTCTTCACCGATGAAAATTGGCCGTTATAACTTGTTTTTCACAACTTCGTACAATGCAAAAGCTATTTTAATCGAAAAGATTATACAAAATGCAGCAACGACAACAGCAGACACACCAGCAGCTAGCGAAACACAAGGAAAAAACGAAAAACTCTATGTCCCCGGAATTGTTCTTCAAGCACCTACATTCCAAGGCCTCGTTAACACTGTTATTTGCATTGATGAACACATCAGAAGTATGGAACGGGTTTCATCGAATGTCAAGCTCTGCAAGGATATTTTCGTAGAAGAGTTGAGTGCTTATTTTTTGGCAGAGAAAATACACAGGCCATCCAGTGAATTTGTGCGTCAAATTGTGAATGCTAAATTTGACTTTTTTAAGCAGCAACTGAAGACCAAATTGTCAGCAGGGTTTGTAAATTCACATTTTGAAATTGTGTTTGGCGAAATAACGTGCATTTTAAATACTCAAATTACAAACGAAGTGAAAGATAATCTGTGTAAAATGTTAAAAAAGGACTGATGACAGTCAAAAAGTTTTTTCGTACCTTCTGTCCACATATTTAATTTCAAAATATGTCTGTCATATGTTTATGATAATACTTTGTAGAATTTTTTTTTCATATTTAAACAATAACTTGGGCAAAATTTCAACGATAAATTGTATGATTTTCAATGTTAAAAAATGTGAGTCTTCATTTAATGTTACCAATCACAAGTATGTGTATATGTGTATATCCCTCTTCGTGTGTGTGTGTGTTTGTAGTAGTAGTAGTATGAGAGAGCATGTGCATGCATTTAAATGGAAATATAACAAGAGTTTATTATACAAATTTTGAAACTGTTATCTGTAACCATTTTTCTGAAACTGAAATAAAAAAATTCTTTCATCTAATATGATATTTTTTTATTTTCCTAAACCCTCCTTGCGTGCGAGAGTATATGAGATAAAAATATCCCAACTCCGGTAAGATAAGATAGCATATTGCTATGGGAACTCGAGAGCAGGTTGTAAAGGCTTTTAGTTGTTCAAATTGAAAAGTGTTTGACTGATTAAAACCACCATAAACTCTACACTCACTTCTCTCCATATTTCTGTTATTTTCGTGAGATATTAAGTGTTTGAGACAAATAGCAATTATATTTTCACATCATCGGCCGGCGCGGATGGGCCAACGCGTGAGATCGCCTAACGATAAGCTAATACAGGCGATCCGGGAACGCGGCTGCCGGGAACTAGCTGATTTTCGGCATGCGAACCAGGCTCTAATAAGCTTAAAAAGCCTGGTCCGTGCGCGGAACCGGAAAAGCTTATATAGGTTCGCGGCGTGGAACCGAAAAAGCTTATATAGGTTCCACACCGACCGCGCTTACAAGCTAATTAGTTTTCAGAAAATACTTTTTGAAGTATCAATTTCAAATAATAACATTAATTCATTGATTAATAATTTAGTTTGATTTATTTATAAGTTAATTTATTAATTAAAAATTGAAAAATTATTCATTTTTTAATTTTGATTTCAATTAATTTTTAATTAATTAATTGAATAATAAAAAAATAATTTTTAAGTTTGATTAGGTTCTTCGTCTAATTTTTAGTTTAATTTTAATCAATTTAATAATTGATAGTTAATTAATAATTTAATTATTAAATTATTAATTATGTTATTTTACTATAAATAATGAACTATAGTGAATTATATATCAGTATAGAAAATGGACCCTCGTTGGCAACATCCTTTCACTCCTATGGTTTGCGGACCAAGTGGATGCGGGAAAACCTGTTTTGTCAAAAAATTCTTAAGCCACATCGATGTCATGTGTGATACACATTTTGAACGTATTCTTTTTTACTATTCTGAATGGCAATCGGGTTATTCTGACTACGGTAAACTCATAGAATTTAGAGAAGGATTACCGCAACCGACTGATTATTCTAGCGATAATGACCGTCCTAAACTCATAATTATCGATGATCTTATGCGTGAATCTTCAAACAATACAATTGTAGATCTTTTCACTAAAGGCAGTCACCACAAAGATCTTAGTGTTATCTTTATCTCGCAAAATTTATTTCATCAGGGACATGGACAAAGGGATATATCACTCAATACGAATTATATTGTTGTTTTTAAAAATCCTCGAGACCGAGCTCAATTTCAACATCTTGCTCGACAAATATATCCAGAAAATCCTCGTTTTTTACAGGAAGCCTATCAGGATGCGACATCTAAACCTCATGATTATCTTCTTCTAGATTTAAAACAGTCTACATCCGATAATTGTCGTTTTAGAACAAATATTTTTCCAACCGACGGGTTTTCATATGTGTACATACCTGTCAAAAATATAAAAGGAGGTGGTCGTGTTGATCAGATACCAGTTGTACGTCTGTAATGGCTTCGAGTGCACGTAAACACATTGGTGAAAAAAACACGGCAGCGTTGCATGCACTCTGCCGCCTCGATCGTAATCAACGAAAAGCGATTCTGAGCACAGCTAATGCAAAACTAGTAAAATGTATATGCGAGTGCGCTTTGAATATTTTGGCAGGAAATATACCTTTGAAAGCACATGAAAAACATAAGTTAAAAAAGCATAAACATACTTTAAGAAAATTGGCAGCATCGAGGGGTACTTGGAAAAATAAAAAACGCTTTATCATTCAGAAGGGTGGATTTTTACCATTATTACTCGCACCGGTTATCGGTAGTCTGCTCTCAAATATTTTCAGCTCAGCTAATTCACGAGAGTAAGAATCCCTTTTCCATTTAGTTAAAAAATTATGGCACATTCGAGAAAGATAGTTTTGGTGCCAAGCGAGCAGGTAGAAAAATTTCTACAACAAGGTTTCGGCTCAGAGACTAATACTGGAAATACAAAAGCGCACGCTTCTTCGATGACACCTGTAGATAACATCTTCTCTAGTGCTAACTACAAAGTTCCTAATTTGAAGAATATGACCCAAACTCCAGGTAATATTATGACCAGACTCGATGCTGAAATGAGTCAAATATTAAATTCACCATTCTTGAAAGATGAGCGTGAAAAATGGAAAATGTATCAACAAGTTTTACAAAAATTTTTATTTTTCACCCAGGAAACATGGAAGCATAAAAAACCGAATAAAGAGCAGGATAATCAAAGAGATAAAAAAATAGGTTTTGCGAATAATAGTAATGATAATGATGATGATGAGGGGGAAGATTATTTTAAAAATATTGATAATATTATTGCAACTATTCCAAAAACTTTTAAAAATAAAGGAATTGCTTTAATCCAACGACTTTGTGAACCAGATTTACGAAAACGTGTAAAATGGGATTCACATGGTTCTCTCTTTATAGATGGTAAATCTGTAAAAAATGCAAATATTAGTGATCTAATAAACGATGCATTGAGGTTGAGAAAAAAGGTGAAACCGGCGGGGCGAGACCAGTTTGCCATGATCCTTCGTGAAATCGGCATGTCTAGAGAGATTATCGGAAATAGAGAATACTGGAAAGAAAATATTATCTCTCCGAGAGAGACAGGTAGTCGGCGTAGTCCCAAACAATCGTCTAGACTTTATGACTCACTAATGACAGAAGACGACGAAGGCAGTATTAGTGGTAACGATCTATACACAAGTAAGTAAGTAACTCCAGGTAGAAGTAGGAAGCGAGCAACACCTGGTAGTACAGGGTCGGTTAAATCTCAACGGAGGAAAAGAAGTAGTAATCAGTGGAAAACTTTGTTTCTAAAATCATAAAATTGTTAGAAGAAATTTATTTTGACCCATCCCATGAAGCCTCTTACGCTGGGATTGAGAAACTCGCAAAAGCTGTGCGTGGAAGAGTCTCACGTGCAAAAGTGGTTGAGTGGTTAAAATCTCAAGATTCATATAATCTACACGTACCTATTCATCGACGTTTCAGAAGAATAAATTATGATATATCAAATATAGATGATTTATGGGAAGCAGATTTAGTTGATTTGAAGCATTTAAAAGATTCAAACGATGCATACTTGTATCTACTGGTGGTGATTGACGTGCTGAGTAAATACGTTTGGGTTGAGCCTCTTAAAGATAAATCTATGAATGAAGTGAGAAGGGCTTTTGAGTGTATTCTCGAGAAAAGTGGAAAGCGATCTCCCATCTGCCTTCAGAGCGATAGAGGAAAAGAATTTCTCGGTGTAGGTTTTCAAAATTTTTTATCACAGCGGGGTATAAGATTTCGTGCTGTACGTGATCCAAATGTTAAGGCTGCTGTAGTCGAGCGATTTAATCGCACACTGAAAGAACGTATGTGGCGTTATTTTACTCATAGTAATACTCATCGTTACATTGATGTTTTGCAACAACTTGTACAGGGCTATAATAACGCACGACATTCCAGTGTAGGAATGCGACCATCAGAGGTGACTTTGGAAAACGCAGCACACGCACGATTAAATATTCAAAGAAAGTACGGTAGAAAAGCCTTGCGTGGTAAAAAGCCTAAATATAAGGTCTCTGATTACGTAAGAATCAGTAGAGAGAAAGGCGTCTTTGCGAAAGGTTATGAAGCTGGATGGACAGAAGAGATTTTTAAGATAAAAAGAGTAATAACGGGAAGTAGACAAATTCCATACGTTTACGAGTTACAAGATTTGGCTGGTGAGAATATAGACGGGGTTTTTTACGAGAGAGAACTTTCGGGTGTGAAGAAAGATACTGATATCAATGAGACAGAATTTATAATTGAACGAGTGATACGTAGTAAGGGGAAAGGTTCCAAAAAACAGTTACTTGTCAAGTGGATGGGCTATTCTGACAAATTCAATTCTTGGATACAAGCCAGTGATTTAAAAAATTTACAATGAATAACAATAAATTTCACCTTATTTTACCGAGCAATAGCAGTATGAAGTATTTTCCACATAATACTACGACACGCTTTACCACACAATTGCCGCACGAAATTCGTTTACAGGGTAGTTGGGTTGTTGGTCTTACAGAAATTCAATTTCCAAGAACATTTCTTCATGTAAGACACAATTTGCCTGATCAAATGGAAAATTGCAGAGCTCTAATGACGAATGTGGCAAGCAGTAGTAGTAGTAGTAGTAGTAGTAGTAGTAGTATCGTTGAAGAGAAAAATGAAGAAAATTATGAGAGAAAAATGAAAGAAGCGAAAATTGACGGTGAAGATTTACTTTTTAAATACTCGCTTCCTTATGTTCTTAAAGGGGACGCCGAGTTGTCTGAGCTTAATGACAATGCTATTAGAGATAAATACACAGCAGGTATGTTGACTGGTAAATGGTTAAGCCCTATTGTCTCCGAGTTTCGACCTGGTGTGTACCCACAGGTAAACGATCTCGTCCGAGCGATAAACCAGACCCCGATTGCTCGAGAACACGTTGGCTTAGTTTTCCAAAAAGACAAAGATTGCTATGTCAGAGTTGAAAAAATTTTTCAAGAGGATTGTGATATGAAAGGTCGTCATTTTCTTGCAATAAGTGAAAAAGCATCTCGCGTACTTGGATTTGAACCACAACAATTAATATCAGATAATTCTCATTATGCTAATCACCCTCCAAGTCTGGCTCGTGGTTTACCGGAGAAAATGTTTGTTTATTGCGATATTTGCGAACCTCATATTACAGGCGATGTGCAAACACCGCTTTTACGTATTATTCCTGTTGACACTCGAAACTACATTTTTGCATCCACGCAAGTTACTCAGTTTTCCTCTCCGAATTTCATTTCTCTTCTTCATACTCAATTTCGCACGATATAAATAGATATAAGAGATCATGCTGGACTTCCTATACCATTCGAGTTTGGCACTCTGACCGTGACAATTCTATTGAAAAAAATTGATTAGAGAAGGGAAGAAGAAGTAACAATTATATAATCTAGTAATAATGAGTTATTACGTAGATTACTACACAACACAAGTAGGTGGAGGGGGAATATCAAAAGTTCATGTCGGATCGTCCTATCAGAGAGGTCATGGAATCGGAAGCTTTCTAGGTGGGCTTTTTCGACGTGTATTACCGATATTAGCGCGAGGTGCGCGTACAGTTGGAAAGGAGGCACTTCGAACAGGTGTCAATGTTTTAAATGATGTCGATAGGAAAGTACCACTCAAGCAGGCATTCAACTCTCGTATTAATGAATCTGGTCGAAAATTGAAAAGAAAAGCTTTAGATAAAATTGATAATCTTATGAGTGGATCAGGTTATAAATTTGGTGTAAAAAATTTCGGACCTCAGTTGTCCGGTGATCGTGGTCTTGGGAGTGTCATTGAGGTTAGAAAAGGGCTTAAATGGAAAAAAAAAGTTAAGAGAGTTAATACAACACGTAAATCAAAGAAGAGGAAGAAAGGCGTGAAAAATACGAAATCTAAAAAGAGAATAAATAGTAGTAATAAAAAGAAAAATAAGAAAACACAGAAGAAGCAAAAGCGTAAATCTAGCGCAGGAAAAAATCGTTCAATTTCCGACATTTTTGGCGACTAATAAGTATATTATTATATGATGTCATTTTTACACTCACATTCTAGCGAGTGTTTGAAAACCGAATTAGATCTTTTTTCTCTTCCACCTACTCAGACATCTATTGAGAGTTCGCAATGCGTCCATTACAAGCCCGTTTCATCGCTGACCGACGATTCACCGATAGAGTTTGTCATCCCTGGCGGACCGGCCGAACGCAAAGATTACGCTACAGCGTAACGGTAAAGTAATGCTAAAGTAATGGTAAAGTAATATGGCATTATAATTAATAAAGGAAACAAAATTAATATGTAAACTGTTGCAATTATAATAAAACGTTGAAATTTACGTTCAACGGTCATGCCGCAATTGCAACAAGTTGCTTTTGCTGCATTAAAAAATAAAAAAAACATAGTGACCGTCATTGCAGTCGGGCCCTGCATATTGGCAAACCGCTAACGTGGCTTTAAGTGGGTTGCCAGTCTGCAGGGACCCGACTTGAATGACAGCCACTTTCTTTTTTTATTTTTTAACGCTGAGAAAGCAACTTGTTGCAATTACGGCATGACCATTTAATGTAAATTTTAACGTTTTATTATAATTGCAACAATTTAAATATTAATTTTGTTTCCTTTATTAATTATAATGCCATATTACTTTAGCATTACTTTACCATTACTTTACCGTTACGCTGTAGCGTAATGTTTGCGTTCGGCCGGTCCGCCAGGGATTCCAGGCCACGGCGAAGAATACATAGATCTCGCTCATACAATGCTCAGTATACGCGTCAAGCTGGAAGCACCGACAGAAACTTCTGCAAATGCAGCCGATCTGAAAAGTGTAACCGTGATAAACAACTTACTTCATTCGATGTTCAATCAGGTGGACGTATATTTCAATCAAAAACTCGTTTCTCCTCCAAACAATGCATATACGTACAGAGCCTACCTGGAAACATTGCTCAATTACGGACCAGCAGCAAAAAAGAGCCATCTGACTTCCGCTCTCTGGTGTGTAGATACTGCAGGAAAAATGGAAGATTTGTCCAGCGAAGGTACAGGCTTCGATACCCGTCGAGATTATTTTGGTGCTGGCAAAACAGTAGATCTAATCGGTCATCTGCATTGCGACATTTTCAATCAAAACAAATTTTTTCTCAACGGAGTCGAGATGCGTCTTCGACTCGTACGTACAAAAGATGCTTTTTGCCTAATGGATCCTGTCAAGACATGCAGTTTACACATTTTGGAAGCGTCCCTCCTTGTTCGTCGTTCAAAAATAAGTCCCGGAATTTTACTAGCACACGCAAAAGCTCTAGCACAAGGAACAGCAAAATATCCGATAACAAGAAGGGAGGTAAAAACGCTCACTTTACACGGCGGTATTCACGGAGAAACTCTTGATAATGTTATTCTCGGACAGCTGCCTAAAAGAATAATTATCGGTTTCGTAGAGAGCAGAGCTTTTAATGGGAATAGAGCACTTAATCCATTCAACTTTCAGAATTACAAGATTAATTTCTTATCTCTCTACGTCGATGGTACACAAATACCTTCGAAACCTCTGCAGACGGATTTTTCAAAAAATAAACTTTACGTTGATGCTTATCAGACTCTTTTCTCTGGCACTGGTATTCACTTTCTTAACGAGGGTAATGACATTGATAGAAACGATTACCCGGAAGGATTCTGCCTGTTTGCTTTTGATCTTACCCCTGATCTTTCTGCAAATTGTTATTCTCACTGGAATCTCGTAAAACATGGAAGTCTACGAATAGAGGTGCGTTTTGAAGAACCACTTGTCAACACAGTAAATTGTATCGTATATACAGAATATGATAACGTTTTGGAAATTGACGCGTCTAGACAAGTTATTGTTGATTTTGGAGGATAATAAATCATTTTCACTACCGCCGCTGCCTTCATTTCTCGGAATTTTACATATCTGATATTCTAATGTACGCCTGTGTTTACTTAGGACAGGTTTGGACAGGAAATGAGTTCATTTTTACACTTACGGTGTTATCTCTCAAAACGCAGCTGTGTAAACATTGTACGATGGTGTGAAAAATTGTCACTATGCGTTATCATATATACGTCTTTTTTTGAAACTCAGAGACCATCTTTCATTTCCTAAAAAGTAGCCTTACAAGTCGGTTCTTTCGTTACGTGGTTACTCGTTTGTGCGCCACACGCAACTCTTTGTCACCGCCGTCTTCTTCAAACGCATTATCAGGAAGACTTTAATTGTGCGAACAATATTATGGACTACGTGATTGATATTCAAGGCTTTCGCGATCTTGAAAATAAATTTATTGCAAAAGAAGTGGCTGTCATCGCAGTGGATCATAACTTTATCGGACATTGGATAGCAGCACCACCTTACCCTTTCTCGGATCTCTGTAGCGAGGCGAAACAACAAAATAATTGGCTCACCTGTTATTTTCATGGAATCGAGTGGTTTGAGGGAGATACTCCTATGAATTTTCTACATTCGAATCTTCGTGATGTCGCAAAATCAGCTGGTCAAATCTATACCCGCGGCCGGGAGAAAGCTGCGCTCTTGCAAAATATTATGAGTAGACAGATTATTAATCTGGAGGAATTAATCTCTCCAACTTTTAAAAATCTGGAAACCAGTAAAGATTACTGTTTTCATCACGGCGTGAAAAAAGGAACATTTTTTACATGTGCGGTCAATAACGCAACTAAACTAAAAATCTGGCTTAAAAGTCAAAGACGAGAAGATATAATACTCCGGGGTATCACACGTCAGAATAAACTGAAAAAAAAAGTCTGTTTTAAAATTGAAAATTATGAGACGGCGGTGACATCGAGGGCACTCGCTGACAACATACCAATTTCTGTTAAAAAAATCAATCAAACTGCGAGTGAGGTAGATAACCCTTTAACAGATTTGCCTCGAGTTTGTAGTCCTGAAAATAGAGATGGACAGCCTTCAGATTCTTCGAGCACTTCAAGCAATACCACGACATACGACTGGTGTATTCCCTGCGGATCGGATACCAAAGGTGTGGATGAGACCGGCTGCTTTGATTTTCAACACTGATCCACACAATAAAAACGGATCGCATTGGGTTGCGGTTTATATTGACCGAAATGGCCACGGAACGTACTTTGACAGCTACGGCCTACCGCCTCTTATTCCTCAACATCTTTATCGTCTGCGAGGAAACTGTACCCTATTCCGATGGAACACAGCAGAGTTACAAAGTTCCTCTTCGGACGTGTGTGGTCAGTTTTGTATTATGTTCTTGTATCATATGTGCAGTGGTTTTTCTTTGCGTGAATTTACCAGGCTTTTTAGCAAAAATCTGGTAGAAAATGATCACATTGCTGCGAATTTTTATAAAATGATTTTAAAAAAATATAAAATTAAGCCGAGCGCTTTGCACAAATCTGAAGACAGGTTTCAAGGTGGGGATTATAACAAGGGGGGTATCAATACACATCTTGAATCCTGTGTTCAATCTTGCTCTTCACAACTTGCTACTTTATATCTCACATAGTATACTTACATTTAATACAGCGTACTACGTGTTACTTTAAGAGTTTATCAAATATATTTTTGCGATATGTGTTTATTATTATCTATAAGTATTCAAGTATCTCTCTCTCTTTTTTTCATGCTGCGTCACTTGTATGTCTCTAGTTTTAAGTCTTATTGGAAATTCTTGTTTGGAAGAAAGAAAAGCGTTTTTGTTTGTCTGTGTGTGTGTGTGTGTGTGTGTGTGT
>CAKNXH010012503.1:0-10121 GCA_932178445.1 Andricus quercusramuli
AAATTTACGTTAAATGGTCATGCCGTCATTGCAACAAGTTGCTTTTGCAGCGTTAAAAAATAAAAAAACATAGTGACTGGCATTGCAGTCCAGCCCCTGCATATTGGCAACCCGTTAACGGGGCTTCAAGTGGGTTGCCAGTCTGCAGGGGCCTGACTTAAATGACACCCACTTTGTTTTTTTATTTTTTAACGATGAGAGAGCAAGTTGTTGCAATGACGGCATGGCCATTTAACGTAAATTTTAACGCTTTATTATAATTGCAACAGTTTACATATTAATTTTGTTTCTTTTATCAATTATAATGCCATATTACTTTACCATTACTTTACCGTTACGCTGTAGCGTAATGTTTGCGTTCGGTCGGTCCGCCAGGGATGTTTGGTCATACTTGTGAATCGTTCAAATTTCCGATTGCTAGATTTAAAATTTCATTATTTATATCCTACATTAATTACTAGTGTTTAAACTAAATACCAGAATCTGGTTCTTTTATTCACCAGATTCTGTTTTTCGTCTGGTCGGATCATTTCTCCCGCCAGTCTGGTTAACTATACGGAGCAGATGCTGAGACAGACTCTGGCGTCTGTCCTACAAGGCAGACGTTACTACTAGGGTAGATAAAGATAAAAGAAATATGAATTCTTATTGCAAAATCCTATTATGTCTGCATGCGTATATCACATTGTTTCATTTTAAAAAATAGACGAAAGTTTAAAAAATAAATCACTTGAAGAGATAATGGTTCATAAAATAAATTTAGAAATAACATATTTATAATAAAAGTAAAGGCTTAAATACGTAGCAAGAGATGGAAGATGTAAAAGAATGTAAACATGGTTAAAATTTATCTAGATGTCTGGAAAGTACGAATTCCTGTAGAAGACGATGGTTTTGTTTCCAGGTATTCTACGATAATCTTTTTCCACTCGTTCCCAATTCTCTGTAATGGGCCCGTCCTGTGATGGTGACCAGGCCTCATATTTCTTCCACATTTCATCATCTTTATGCACAGGTCGCCACTTCCTTGCGAATGGAACTTGCTTCCTATGCGAGACTACCCCCTCAGTTACTATCTTTTTGCTGGGTGCTGTATTACCTGCCTCACAGGGATTATCAGCTTTTCTCTTCCGCTCGATAGACTTTCCTTCTCGTCGCTCCGCTATGCTTGGTACCTGATTCTCTAGTCCGTTCTTGCCTGCCGATTTTCTTACAGTGGATACCAACCGTAGAGCGTTGAGTATCACTGCTCTCAATGCTTCTCGTGTTTCCTTCTTAGGCGCTGGATACAAAGTTATGGCTTCCTTTGCCGTGTTCCAATTTAGCCTCTTTTTCTTACCCATAGGAAGGCGCGTCTGTCTCTTAGTTGGTTTGGCTTCATCCTTGGTCGTGGTTTTGTTGTCGTCGTTAGTTCTCGTCATAATTGTTTTGTGAGTAATAGGTTTTTCAAACTCCGTATCCATTGTTTTTGACGTGGATGGTTTTCGATCGGAAATTTTGCTTTTCAAGGCAGTGGACGCTATCACTTTAGACGTTGAGGGTTGATGTTCACTGTCTTCACTTGTCGCAACCACGGAACTCGCTATTTTCACTTGTTTCTTCTTTGGTTCTGTAGGCCCACTATTTTGAGGTTTGAATTTTATGTGTCCATACCTTCCTTCATCAGTCTCTACACACAGTTTTCTCGTGTCTGTGGTGATGCGGTCCGTGTTTACCCCGGTCAGGTTTATTCCCGGTGGACGGAATGCACGTGCTCGCGGATTTTATAAGAGGTCGTGCATTTCTAGTGGAATATGCTGATCTTCTGATAACTATGATGTCTCCAGCTCCACCGTGTCCCACGCACTGATTTTAGACACTCGAGTAGTGTCTTGCTTCTCACACTGTGTGGCGATCTGAGGCATTGTGTACTTGTTGGTGTCAAGTATGGAACTAATTGAGACGCTTCAGGTTCCGTGTTTAGTCCGATGTTGGTGGTCCTCTCCCCACTCCTACCTGCCAGCGTCCTTTTCTTCCCTGCGATATTTCCGCAAATCATCAGCATGGTACAGCCCTCTTATTTTTCCTGTCGCAGGCTCTCGCATCATGTAAATATTGCTACCTACCTGTTGTTGGATAAGGTAGGGTCCCTCTACGGAGTAATAATAAGGAGACCGATCATGCTGTAGAAAGCGCCACGAGTTTTGACTGCGGTAACTGTACATCTATTGCCGAGCTCAGACGTTTCTAATTAGCAATCATGGCCATTCGGTCCTGCGCACTGTGATCTGCTATCTCCTTCTCTACCGCAAGAAGTGTGCCAGTGAGTGCCGTATTTAATGACAACTGAAAACTGAGGTTACTTTCCCGTAAATATTATTGATATTTAAATGAACACTTTTAAAATTAGAAGTTAATTTTTTTTTTGAGTCTCTATAAAGTAATAATTGTTCAATTGATACGTATACACTAAAATTTGTTTGAAATGTTTTTAATTATTCTCTTAAATATTTTTTTAATGAAAAATCAATTTAAATTCTCGTAGTAATCTGAAATTAAATTTTGTATTATCATGAAATTTTTGAAAATGCTTAAGAAGCTTTAAAATTCCATTTCAAAATCTTCAAAAGTTACATTTTATATTACATTTTTAAAAATCTTTTTAATTTAAAATTATCTTTTACATTTATTCAAAACTTCTAGATATTTTTTAAAATGAACCGTAAAGATTAAATATCTGCCAAAAAATGAATTGTCTACCATAAAGATTAGGTTTCTACTAGAAGATGAATTTTTAAGAAAATACATGGATTTTCATCTAAAAAAGATAAATGGCACTTGGCACTTGGGAACGCAACACGCCATTTTTTCACTTGATTATTTGATTTTCTAAATTGTACTTATTAACTTTGCAAAAACTTTTGCATACGTGGCAAAACATTCATATAACCTCAATTTGCTAGTGTTGTTGTCATCACGGAGTGGTTGTCATGGACACGCATGGACTGACGCTCACTCGCACACTTGTCGCGGGAGAAAAGGGGATAGCAGATCACAGTGCGCAGGACCGAATGTCCATGATTACTGATTAGAAACGTTTGAGCTCGGCAATAGATGTACAGTTACCGCAGTCAGAACGAATGTATGGAGATAGGTCTCCTTATTATTACTCCGTGGGTCCCTCATACAGAGCTAACAATTTTGCTATGCTTGTTGACTCACTGTATTCTCTTCTCTCTGTTGGTTTTAATTGTTTCTCGAATCATCCTGATTTGTTGGTTTCTGTCTATCAGATCTTCTTGTGGCCTATTGTTTATCAATTTTTCCCACTATCTTGTAGGTTTTCTACCCCACATCGCTTCGTAGGGCGTGAATCCCGTGGTTTCATGATAAGATTCATTGATAATTGTTTCAATGTTCTCGATTTGTGAAAAGCACGTGACATGTTGATTTGGGGATTGCAATGTGCGTAAAAGTCGAGCCAACTCGTGATTAACTCGCTCGACCATGTTAGCCTGCGGATGTTGATTAGAGCTTAGGATCATTCGGATGTCTCTCTCTTCAAGTGCCTGTGCCCATTTTCTGGTAGTAAATTAAGTTCCCCGGCCAGAAAGTATTTTTTCGGGTTTCCCAAATGTTTCGATGAAATTGTCCAGCTTCTTAATGCTCGCTTCGCTCGCAGCTTTTCTTAGTGGATACAATTTTACATATTTTGTGAATGTATCTAATAATACGAGTATGTATTCGTTTCCGAATTTTTGGAGAGGTTCGAGGTCCAAAGAAATCTAACGATACTAATTCTAAAGGTTTCTTTGGCAATACAGGTTGCTGCAAGGCTTATGAAGCTGTTGTTGATATCTTATTCCGCTAGCATGAGTCGCATGTGCTCAGCGTTTGTCGTGCATACTTTGCGAATTTAGGATAGTAGAAACACTCGTGCAGTATTCTGTATGTCTTTTCAGCCCCACATTGTCCGTACATGAAATGACAATCCCACTTCAGTTGTTTTGTTAGATCCGGTTGCACATAGACTCCATGATCTGTCTCATTTTTGTGATATAAGATACCTTTAATTATCTTGAATCTATCCGTCGCTTCATCGTTTCTTTGCATCTGATTTTTCACGTCAGCAATTATTTTATCTGCATTCCTTGATGCTTTTCAGTTCTTTAGGGGATTCCTATCACATTTGTAAGTGAGTTAGTTGATTTCTATAATTGTTTCTCTTTTAGTTGTTCTTTGACTTTCTTCTGAGTGAAGTCTGCTCAAACCTTTGGCCATTATATTATCCTTGCCTGGTAAATGTTCAATCACTATTTTATAATCCTGGATGGCAAGCATCCATCTAGTTAATCAAGTGTTGGTCCATTCAGCGTGCGACTAGCCAGTGTAATGATTCATTTTTCTTTCTTTTCATTGAGTTGGTAGAGTACAGATCCTAATGCATAATTTCTGGCATCATTTTCCAAATAGTAGTCTTTCTTTGGGTCAGGAAAGTAAAGTGAGATGGATTCAGAAAATAATGTTTTTATTTTCTCGAAGCTCTTTTGCGCTTGCTTGTCCCAGTTCCAAGTCGTTCCTTTTCCGAGTAATTTTAATAGTGGTATTGTTTCATTATCGTGTTGATTGTTAAAAATCGAGTAGAAATTTACAAACCCTAAAAAGCCTCTCAGCTGTGTTCGCGTCCTTTACGCTCGCATGTGTTGTGTGTGGGATCGTAGAGTTTGATCTTTGCACCTCAATGCACCTGGATGGCAAGTTGAGTTTTGGCGCCTACAAAGAAGGGATGCATGCGTGGGACTGCAGACGTGAGACAAGTCGAGATTGCGACTGCCTGAGGTGTGTGACAGAGGTGATCCTCTGTAGGTGATTGTGATGATCTCTAATTGTTGATCCAGTGATATGCTCTTAATTTGTTGAGCAAGTGATGATCTCTAATTGTTGACCCAGTGATATGCTCTTGAGTTGTTGAGCAAGTGATGATCTCTAATTGTTGACCCAGTGATATGCTCTTGATTTGTTGAGCAAGTGATGATCTGTTAATTGTTGAGTGTTTGAGAGTGACGAGGACGGACTCTTCGAGAGTGGCAAGGTGCCGTCTCTGATGTACCATTCATGTTGAGTATACTTGCGAGGTCTGTAACTTTGAGGATGAGGTAAGAGAGATCTCTCATAGGCCTAAGTTCACAACCAGAGTGTAATTAGTTCAATTTGAATTGCACTCACTGTTAATTAAAGTGATAGAATGATTTTGAATAAAGGTGTTCTGCCTCATCGGCTTGCCCGGGCTTCTCCCTCAAATCGTGAGGGTTTTTATGCCTAGGAAAGTTGTTGTTGAATAGTGTATTATCCGCGAAGATTGCTGCATTTTCATTTATAAGAACCCGACTACTCATTCCTTACGAATTCCTCTTATAAAATATTTTCAAAAGTTTATCTGATACAAACAATGGTGTCCCGGGTGAAGAATGAGTGGTCAAGGTTCTTTGCGTTATCAGACTTTACTTTATTGCTTTGATCGTCGAGAAGGTACAAGGCAGGGCCGAAATTTACTGTTCACAGTTGCGTTTCAATTAAATTAAAATTTAAGGGATTAGGCATTGTTAAATTTGAAGTGGTAACACGATGGCGCCCGTACCCCTACGAAGGCTCACTTCGTAGCAAAATGCGCGTATGGAACAGATAGAGCGCATGGGTTCGCGTCTGAAAGGGAAGCCACCCAACACATTAAATAAAAGTATGGTTGATTCGAATATTGACGCTTTCAAAGGAATTTGGTCAGAGGCAACTGAGGCGCACTCGGATATAATGGGCTGAGAGGACCTTGAGGCTGATCCTTACATTATTGACAGAATTTTTCCTAGAATGGAAAGTGCATATGAGGATCTTTTAGGCGGATTGATGACTATGTTATCCCAATTCAAGGGCAATGTTGATCCTCCTATTCAAGGTCACACCAATATGTCAATCGGTAAATTGGACGCGGCAAAGTTACCGAAACTTGATCTTCCGAAATTATCCGGTAATTGTGAGGATTGGGAAAGTTTTTCTGATCTATTCACTTCATTCGTGCATTCAATAAAAGTAACGGATGCTACCAAATTGAGTTTTAAGTTTTTTTGACGGGAATAGCGGCAGATCTAGTTAAAGATGTCGGTACCGCTGATGCGAATTACCTTAAAACTTAGCAGGCTCTGACACAACGATTTTTATAACCCCAGGCTTATTGTGAATAACCATTTGAATGCTATAATGAATATTGTTACTTTGAAAAAGGAGTCGGCCGTGGATCAACGAGCGTTTGCTGACGAAACACAGCGTATCGTTCCCGCTTTATCTGATATGAAAATGCCCGCCGAGCATAGGAATATATGGTTCATACATATATTATCCGTGAAGTTGGATCCGGAAACTCAAAATGCATGGGAGTCTAAGTTGAGCGCGAGAGATTGTATAGCGATCGTAAACGTAGAAGAAAGCACGTCCCCGGGTTCATCCGGGCGTGGGTCATTGCACCATTTCCCGAAATTCTCTGTAGATATAATAATAGGAGCTGAAGTTTACGGACATGTCCAGCAATAGCTGCAGCTATTGCTGCCTGGTGTGAGCAAATTCCCCGAGTCTAATCTGATAGGTCAAGACATAGTGCTCGGATGGATTTTAGCGGGAAGAATGAAAGCGAGTCCGTCGCGGCGCACGGAGCACCCTCTTCTGTCCCCGATGCGACCGCTACATTGCGTTTCAGCAACTGATCTGAGTGACTCATTGCAACTATTTTTAGTCTCTCGAGGAATTGCCGGACACTGTTCACAAACTCAACGATAGTAGAATAAGGACAAAATTAAAGTCTAAAATGGAATGTCGATGTTAAATAAGTGAAATTAAAATAAAGCAATGTACTGAATAATTATATCAGTCAATTCCGAACACTTCGCCCGCTTTTTTGGGTTGAAATTAAAAAAAGATTCACATTGTTCATTCAAAACAAAAAAGAATAAATTGATAATGACAATAATAAAAATTGAAAATTTTAAGAATAAAACTGACCACAAATTTCTAACGAAGATCTGATGAATAAGTGGTTAAAACTGTCATTACCATAACAAGACAGAAATTGATAATTGAAACGTTCAACTAACACAACCGAGAGGAAAGTACACGGCACATTAAGACGAGATCTAAACATTTTCCTTCGCCTTTGATAAAAGAAACAATTTTACTATAGGGCGTTCAAACAAACCACTCGCAGTGCGGAGAGACACAACGCGCACATGAACATCAGAACCGGGATGAAGCTCAACGACACGACCTAAAGGCCAATTTGTGGGTGGTGAATTTTCGTCACGGATAAAAGCGAGGTCACCAACTTCAAGTAATGGATAAGGAGTCCTCCACTTCGAACGCGATTGAAGCTTTTTCAGGTAATCCGAGGTCCAACGTTGCCAGAAATGCCGGCGCATTTGTTGTAACAATTGCCATCAAGATAAGCGATTGGCAATGTCAATATAACTTGGCTCAGGGACACTCTTAAGAGATTCTCCAATAAAAAAATTACCTGGAGTAAGAGCCGTAAGATCGTCAGGATCATCGGACATGGATTGAACAGGTCATGAATTTAAACAGGCCTCTACTTGAACCAGAAATGTGCTCATTTCTTCGTATGTAAGGGTAGTATCTCCAGTGACTCGCCGCAGGTGGTGTTTTGCTGACTTCAGTGCAGCTCCCAAAATTCCCCCAAAATACGGCGCACCTGGTGGATTAAATCGAGGACCATTTCGCTGGCCCCACCAACCACGCAAATTCAACTTTTTCTGGGCCCAATATTTAGTGCAGAATTTGTTTAAATTTGTTCAACCAAAATTAGAATTTGTGCAACACTGGAAGTACCAGATAACTCAAAAAAACACTGGCGGGGCCAGCGAAACGTTTCGCTGGCCCCGACATTAACCAAAATCAACTTTATATGAGCGTATTATTTTCGTCTTAATTTGTTCAAATTCGTGCAACCAAAACCAACCCCTAAAAACTACCCCCTATGCAGCAAAAACTATGGCCGGGTCAGCGAAACGTTTTGCTGGCCCCGACATTATCCAAAATTAACTGTATGTGAGCGTATTATTTTCGTCTTAATTTGTTCAAATTTGTGCAACCAAATCCAACCCCTAAAAACTACCCCCTATGCGGCCAACACCATGGCCGGGCCAGCAAAATATTCTGCCAGCCCCGAACCTGTCCAAAATCTACTTTGAATGAGCGTATTATTTTCGTCTTGATTCACTATGCGGCAAACACTATGACGGGGCCAGCGGAACGCTTCGCTGGCCCCAACATAATCTAAAATCAACTTAATATGAGCGTATTATTTTTGTCTTGATTTGTTCAAATTTGAGCAACCAAATCCAACCGCTAAAAACTACCATCAATACGGCAAACAATATGGCGGGACCAGCGAAACGTTTCGCTGGCCCCGCCATAGTGTTTGCCGCAAAAAGGGTAATTTTTAACGGTTGAAGTTGGTTGCACGAATTTGCACAAATTAAGATGGCCAACGGCCATACCACGCTGGAAACACCAGTTCCCGTTAGATCACTGTAGTTAAGCAGTGTTGGGCGCGGTTAGTACTTGGATGGGTGACCGTTCGAGAATAATACTACTGCGTTGCGGATAGCGGTCGTGGGTGTGGTGAGCCCACACTTTTAGTTATTTACTACAAGAAACTATCCACCTAGAAACACTACCCGAATCGGGTAGTGTCACGCCTACCCCTAGAGGCTCTCCGAAAGGGAAATGGCTTAATGCTATAAAAAAAAAAGATGAAAATAATACGCGCATATAAAGTTGATTTTGGATAATGTCGGGGCCAGCGAAACGTTTCGCTGGCCCCGCTAAAGTATTTGTTACATAAGGGGTAGTTTTTAGGAGTTGGATTTGGTTGCACAAATTTGAACAAATTAAGACGACAATAATACGCTCATATAAAGTTAATTTTGGATAATGTCGGGGCGAGCGAAATGTTTCGCTGGCCCCGCCATAGTGTTGGCCACATAGGGGGTAGTTTTCAGGAGTTGAAGTTGGTTGCACAAATTTGCACAAATTAAGATGAAAATAATACGCTCATATCAAGTTGATTTTGGACAGTGTCGAGGCTGGCCGAATATTTTGCTGGCTCTCCCATGATATTTGCTGCATAGGGGCTAGTTTTTAGGGGTTGAATTTGGTCGCACAAATTTGAACAAATTAAGACGTAAATAATACGCTCATATAA
This sequence comes from Andricus quercusramuli, assembly GCA_932178445.1. NCBI lineage: Eukaryota > Metazoa > Arthropoda > Insecta > Hymenoptera > Cynipidae > Andricus > Andricus quercusramuli. Next base: position 9,245 of record CAKNXH010012503.1, read on the forward strand.
AGTTAATTTTGGATAATGTCGGAGCCAGCGAAACGTTTCGCTGGCCCCGCTATAGTGTTGGCCGTATAGGGGGTAGTTTTTAGGAGTTGCACTTGGTTGCACAAATTTGAACAAATTAAGACGGAAATAATACATTCATATAAAGGCAATTTTGGATAATGTCGGGGCCAGCGAAACGTTTCGCTGGCCCCGTCATAGTGTTGGCCACATAGGGGGTAGTTTTTAGGGGTTGGATTTGGTTACACAAATTTGAACAAATCAAGATGACAATAATACGCTCATATAAAGTTAATTTTGGATAATGTCGGGGCCAGCGAAACTTTTCGCTTGCCCGGCCATAGTGTTGGCTGCACAGAGGGGTAGTTTTTAGGGGTTGGATTTGGTTGCACAAATTTGAACAAATTAAGACGAAAATAATACGCTCATATAAAGTTAATTTTTGATAATTTCGGGGCCAGCGAAACATTTCGCTGGCCCGGCCATAGTGTTGGCTGCATAGAGGGGTAGTTTTTAGGGGTTGGATTTGGTTGCGCAAATTTGAAAAAATTAAGACGACAATAATACGCTCATATAAAGTTGATTTTGGATAATGTCGGAGCGAGAGAAATGTTTCGCTGGCCCCGCCATAGTGTTGGCCACATAGGGGGTAGTTTTTAGGAGTTGGATTTGGTTGCACAAATTTGAACAAATTAAGACGATAATAATACGCTCATATAAAGTTAATTTTGGATAATGTCGGGGCCAGCAAAATGTTTCGCTGGCCCCGCCATAGTGTTGGCCGCATAGGGGGTAGTTTTTAGGGGTTGGATTTGGTTGCACAAATTGAGAAAATCAAGACGACAATAATACGCTCATATAAAGTTAATTTTGGATAATG
>CAKNXH010012567.1:0-13504 GCA_932178445.1 Andricus quercusramuli
TCCTCCTCTTGACTTTTTTCCATATCGTGCGTTTTTCGGCATAAAATGTTCATTTACGTTTGTTTTTTGTAATTTTGAAAATGCTATAACTCCGGTAATTTTCTTTTTATCCGAAAAAGTCATGAGGATAAATTGTTCGAGTTTTGGAGCACTATGAATAGCCGTACATAGAATTTTTGAATTTTGAAAAAAAATGGTCTCAAAAATTTTCAAAATGTGCTCACTTTTTGAATTTTTATCCAAAATAGTTGGTTAACGAACTTGTTCTTTCTTTTTAGGCCCTCGAAAAGTGTGTCAAAGCACAACCCAATCTGATCTTTTTTTCGAAAGTTATCGTGCCTACAGACAGACAGACAGACTACAGACAGACACCTTGGTAAAAACCTTTTTTTCTGGCTCAGGGGGTCTCAAAACGTGGAGATTTGATGAAAACCGACCAAGTCGAATTTTACATAAAACCAATACCTTCTCATTAGAATGAGAATGTAATAAATAAATTTTGGTATTTAGTTTTTTTCCCAATTGCAAGAGGAACTTTTTTGGTTTAAAATTTGTATTAAGTGGAAGAATGGGAAGTATTGTATTTTGAACAATTTTATCAAGCTTGAAATGAGGAAATTTTAATTTTTGTTAAATTGGCAGTACATTTTATATTTTTAAGGTTTTTATTGAGTTAGAAGGGACACCATTTTTAATAACTTGGAAGAGGCGGTTTTTTCTTTTCAAGATTTTTATTGTGTTTGAGGTAGGATTTTTTTTTTCTGAATAGGAGGAGGATAATTTAACAAATACATTTTGATTGAGTATGGAGGGATGAAATTTGGACTTTCAATTTATTCTGAATTGAAAGAGGGACATTTTGTTATTTGAATGATTCTTAAAGAACTGGGAGGAAATTTGTGTTTTCAAGTTTTTCTAAATAGGAAGAGATACTTTTTGGTTTTGAACGTTTTTATTGAGTGGGGAGAGGGACATGTTTCATTTTTCAACATTTTAGTTAATGCAGATTGAAACGGAGGATTAGTGTTAATTTAGAGCATTTAAAATGATAGCGTGGATTGATATTTTTCAACCAGAAATCTTTGAACTGTTCAATTTATAAAAGTGTAAAAAATTAAGTTTCGCAGTTTTTTATTGATAATTTCCGAATTAAAATTTGTTTAAGCTTCAATGCATACTATATTAGTTACAAACATTTTTGTACTACAAACGCGTATAATTGAAACTTTTGGCGGGAAATCACAGGCCACGAGTCGGATACAGTCGGTCTGCTGGCCTGGTCGTCGCGTACTCGGCTATAGACGGAACAGCTCGGAAACTTTCGGGCGTTTTTAGTATAGTCTTTTAGAATTCTCGCAAATCCCTGTTGCAGGTATTACTAGCGGCTCTCATTTCAATACGCATTCATATTTAAGAATACTAGAATTTCGTACATTTCTTATAACTTATGTTACCTAAAATATTTACTATTGACAATATTTTTTAGAAAACTTGTTATTAAACATTATCACTTTTTCACACTCACAATTCTCAAATAGTAAATAAGACTTTTTCGTAATGTAAATACTAATTTTTGCTCCCTCAAGTTTATAATAATACATACAGAAATACCATCATCTCTTATTATAGTAGGAATCTTTACAACAGTACCCCGATTATCCCCAAATTCTTACATTTTATTTTAATTATAGGTGCAGTATGAACTAAATATTGATATCGAAAGTCTCCCCGTGTGCGAAAGACTTACTATGCACATCTAAAAATTTTGAAATTATGTGTTTCATTTTTAATATTTGCCCATTGAAAAATGGCAAAATCTGTCTTTTCTCCCCCAGATTATACCCGAGTCGAAATTTAGACCCTACTTTGAACCTGCAGCTCCTTTTTATAACCTGCTTTGACGCTATTTAAACCTACAGGCCCTACTTTGAATATTTAGAAGCTACAAACAGGAAACAAGAACCCATTGAAAAGGCGAATCCGTGAATTGCGTAAATGTCATTTGCAGCCGAGGGGCCGTTCACTGGAGGAATCAGTGATTTTCCTCACTTCGAATCGATTCAGAATCAGTCACTCGTCAAAAGATTTTTCAGAAATATGTGGGAATCAGCTTGATTCGGTAGAATCTTAGAGATCGATTCTGAAAGTTTGAAACATCCGTTCATCAGTAAGATTCAGAAGAATCACCGGGAATCAGTGAGAATCGCCAAGGATCACTCGGAATCGCTACGATTCCGTGCAGACTCGGACGAGTGAGCTTGAGTTAGCTTGGGATCAACGCGTTAAAACACGTCAAGTGCGCAGTGTCGAACGCAGGCTACACATACGAGGAGTCCGTAACGCTGTATTGCTTGTCAGGTGACATCGCCCGTGCAGCTTGCAAAACCTACGGTGTAGCTTTTGAAAATTTGTAAAATTCCCAGTCACAAAATAAATTCACTGTCTTTTCCCCTTTTTTCCTAGTCTCCAAAAAATTCACGGTCATTTCTGGGTTTCCCCGGTTTCCCAGTTCAGCAGGCCACCCTGAGAAATACATGCAATGAAACATGTTATGTAATCGGGTTAAAAATACGCCCTCCCCCCACGTAACAGATCGTAACGAAACACGAACCCAGTCCTCCCACTTTTAATGCTACGTAATATGTAAACGCTCCCCTAATGTGGTCGAGAAACGAAGGAATCGATGAAGAATCAACGAAGAATCAGCTGGACTCAGGCGGAATCAACAGGAATCAGTCGTACTGATGCAACTCAATGCGCGCAACTGTCAGAATGATCTCTGTGCGATCTTCTGAGTTTGGATTCGATTCTTTTCTTTTCTTACGCTCAGAGTCAAACCGGATTATGCTTCATGTGTGGAATCGTAGGAATCGTGATCTAATTGACGGAATAATTATGCTCGCGTAGAATCGATTATAGAGTGGACGGCCCCTCGTTTGCAGCATAAGATTTTTAAAACTGAATTGGTTTGCCACCATGTGAATCAGTCAGTTTCTCGATATTAGCAGTAATAAAGTGTCTTTAAACAAAAAGGAAAGGATTCTTTGTAAAAATGTTAATTTTCTTACAAAACCGAAACTAAAGTTTCCATTTGAGCCTCAAGTTATCGAATGCCATCGTCCCAAGTATTTAGAAAAGAATAGAAATCAGATTTTCGACGAACAAAAAAATTAAATAAACAATTGTCGGACTAGTCTGTAATTTCAACCCAAATCGGTTTCATTATCCTGAGGAATCTTTCCACTAAACTGAGGTGGACGTCAACGATATTTGACAAATAAGTTCTTGAATTGTATGATAAAAACGCTAGAAACAAAGAATTATATACCTCATGAGTTTTGTTTCAATATTAATTTCCTGGGGTACAGTTGATAGTAAAAGTATTTCTGCAGAGAAGGGAACCCAAAATAAGAATTTATAACCATTATCGAAATTACGCCATTATTATTTGTATTATTATTATTGTCAGTGTAGGGGCTGAAACTCTGGGAAATTCTCACTAAGTCTATAATCCAAGGAATGAAAAAGAAAGATTTCCGGCGTTTATTAATTTGCAAATATCGAAAAGTTAATTCGTCATAATTCGTTCATTGTAAAGCAATATGTATAACTTGTTTGTCGAGATAATGTAGCATATGTACAAATTTCACAATAATGTCTTCTCATTGTTTCAATACAGATGGCAATTTTAAACAATCGCATTCTCTGGTCGAATATCTGATTTGTCATGTTTCCCATTGCTGTAACGTTAATTTGAATTTTTCAAATGAGGAAAAACCTTATTAGCAAGATTCTTCCCTCTTAAAATCTTTCTCACATGATTTCCAAACGTGAATTGTAATGATAATAATCCTCATCGCGCTTTATACTTATTTTAATTAATATATGGGTAGTTGCCAAATCATTGTGAAATCTGGAATATGCCTTTTTTAATGGAACTTTGAAAAACCATCTGAAGTATAATTTCATATTATTTGAAACCCAAAGATAAAAGGAAATATAAATTTTTGAGATCAAAAATCATATTCGTAGTGTATAGAAAATACAGACGGATTCAAAAGAGATTTCTTTGTGAAGAATTAACTAAACTATTTTCAGAAGATCTTTTTTCATTAACTTTAAGAACCATTAGGAGGCATAGATAGTGGCTGAAACTTAATATAATTAATATACATTTTTTTTTATTTTTTACAAAACACAACAAATTTTTTAAATGTTATTACGGCCACGGATAGGGGCCAAAGCTTCAATTAAAAGATCGAAAATTCCCAAGTTGAAAGGAAATTATTATTATTTTAGTGAGTAGATTAGTGAACCAAACAAGAAATTTAAAACTTGTCCTCAGTAATTTTCTCGCTTCTCCTTCTATTCTGATATTTCTATCCTTGTATATTTTTCTTGATACAACTCCTTCTTTCACCTCAACAAGAAACTCTTTTTAAATTTCATTACAAGAAAGATGATATTACATTGATATGTGAAATTATCTTAAAATTATCGATTTAGGGCAGCCACAAGAATTTAGGTATAATTTCATTCAGCGTCATTCTTCACATTATCTTTTGATAAATTACTGTATTTAGAAATATAATTGAGAATCAAAATTAATACTTTTGACGAACAAAAGATTTTCCCCACGCAGTGTAGATAGAATTAATTATCAATTAATTAGAATTAATAATCAATAAATTAATTAATAATTGATTAATTATTCTTTCCTCCCCCATCCCAAAGCAGACCGACCACTCTCTGAAATGCACTATATTTGACTGCAAAATTTATTATATTTACAAACAAACCTAATTTTTGTTATGTTTTTGAAATGTACATTATGATGAATTTAGATCAATTAAAATATATAAGGTAGGACGGATTCACATAACCTTGGTGACGAGTCCAGTGAGTCGGTCCAGGAAGAAACATAAAAAATCAAATTTTTATTTTATTCGCAAAAAAATATATTTTTTTAAAATCAATTGCAGGACACAAAACAAATCAATATTATCGGCCCTAATGCCAATAAAAAATCTTCATAACAGTTTTTATTTAATGTTGCGCACTTTGCCTTTAAGAAAGGCAATTTTAGTAGGACATTTAAGAAAGCTGATTACTTTCGTGAAGACTAAATGCAACCTTCAGATCAGAGACTAAATTATAAAAATAAATAAGATCAACAAAATTGGATACACTTTATGTAGATCCACGAGTTAATTACTCCTGCAACCTGGTGTACACTCTCTCTGCAATCACATTACTTTTCTGTAATTCCATGCCATTTTTACGATACCTTGTAATCACTCCCTACAAAGAAATATCATGAAAAATTTACTGTCGGTATGTAATGATTTTCCTATAACGAATTACTTATAATTTTTTGCGATTCAAGAAAAATCATTATTGAAAGAACAATATAAAAAGAATTTCAAATTATTGAAAGAGTTGATGAAAGAATAAGAGAAAGTAGGAACGAATGATTTATTTATTCACTTAACTTGGATTTCCAAACATATCAGGAGCCCGAGTCGAAATTTTGGGCCTGTTTTGGACCTGAAATTGTAGTACTTCAGCAGGGCCAAGAAGGTCCAAGGAAGGCCTCACTTTCCATACAATTCAAGCCCTTCTATGGCCCTCACTGGTCCTGCTTATTTCCATTTCCAGCACTTTGAGGACCTAAGAAGGGCCTGTATATAAGGGCTTGTAGGGCCAAATTAGGCCTATGCTCATTGCGTATTTTTCTACTGCGCATTTGTCCCGCGCATGCCGTATACGCGCGCTTATTTAAAACGGTTGAAATTTCAGCCCCCCATATTTTTAATAAATAGTAATTTTAAATGCACAAAAATATTTTGTAAATGCGTTTATATTTTGAGAAGAAAATATACTTACATATATTTATATATAGATTATAAAAATTAATAAAACCGTTTAAATTATTGCACTAATTATTGCAATGGTTTCGTTCTTCCTTCTTCACAAATTAATGAAGGTTGGATCTTCTGTTTCTCCATTAAAATCAACTGTCTCACGAACGAATGATCCTGAGAAATAGATCCAGAATAGATCGACTGCTACTTATTCCTACATATTTTTTGAAAATTCTGTTGAAAATTCATCTTTTGCAGTTAAAAATGTTACTATTTGTTTGAAATTTTTTTGTTTGCTTAACACTCACGTATTTTGTTGGGAATTAGTAATTTTGAAAGAAAATTAATTTTCTTGTTTCAAAAACCACCATTTTAGTAAAAAAAGTCAACAGTTTCGTACAATAATCGTATTTAGGTTGAAAAATCAACAATTCCATAGAAAATTACACTATCTGGTTAAAAAATAATATTTTTTGTTGAAAATGCAACTATTCTGGTTAAAAATTTAAGTATTTTGTTGAAGATGCGATTAATTTTAGGTTTAAGATTAATTATCAAACTGAAAATTGAACTATTTCATTTTTGGTTTAAAATTGATCTTTTTTAGCTGAAAATTTTACCTTTTGGTTGAAAATTTATCTTTCTTTGTTCAACACTCACGTCTTTTTTTGGGAATTCGTATTTTTGGAAGAAAATTAATGTTCTTGTTTGAAAAACCATCATTTTGGTTAAAAAGTCATCTGTTCTGTACAAAAGTTGTATCTAGTTTGAGCAATCAACACAGCCATAGAAAATTACACTATTTGGTTGAAAATTCAACTATTTTGGATTAAAATCTCTCTGATTTGCCTCTATTCCGCATTCACCCAATAATTTGTTCAAGAAAAGAAAATATTTACCTGTTGAGTAATGACAATAGGAGTTATTGTCAAATTGTGAGAAGCCGGAGTTTTGTGGTGCTTGTTCCTGTTGTGGATTTGGGTAGTAGTTCTCTTGTGAATATTCACCATCATTTTGGCGTGGATTTTCTCTGGTTGACTTATTTTCTCCTGAAATTATCAATTCATTTTTAATTTATAAGAAGAATGAAATTTCTTTTGTTACGTCTGGGAAAAATTTTTTTAAATTCAGAAATTTAGGATCCAAGATGGAGACGCGGCATATTTGCTCCGTCTTCACAAAACAGTTTTTACCTTTTTCACCATTTTTTACACTATAGTTAAATTCTAAAATAAAAAAATACTAATTAATTACAGCACTATATAAAAAACATTATGGAACACACACATAGGGAAATTCAAGGAATTTTTTCAAATGTTTTAAAGATCTGATGAGGGAAGCTAGCTGGGTTTCCGAAACGTTATCTTTTCGTATATATTTTTTGAAATAAATTTTAAATTATCAGTCTGGAAAAAGTCGTATTATTATTAGGTTCTATCCTAAATTTCTCAATTAATTTTTATACTATACATATATATTTCAATGTGCAATCAAGTATAATATAACGTGACATTCTTATTTTGTTTTAGCGTCGGTTTCTCGGATGCATTTTTTCTTTTTAAATGGCCTCGCCATCATTTTTTTCTAATGCTTAGCGCACATTGGACTTTTCTAACTTCCAGCGATTCGTTTATCGAGCGAATTTCCAACAACAAAAAGATTCCAGTGAGAAAGTTGTTATTGATAGCACAAAGAAGTTTTCTGGAACATTTTAGCGCAATCGAACTGATATTCAAGAAATTATTAATGTCTCAAGTAGCGAGTCTCAGATCCCATCCAACCCGTCAAGTCCCGGCGACGTTTCGTGCAGTTGGGTATTCCCCATTCTCGCTTCAGCCTCCTGCGGCCGTAGAAGCTTGCCGCTACGAAACATAAGCAATGGATACCCAAGTTGCGTACGTACGCCCTTATTCATGTTAACAAAATGTGATTGCAATCGCTGCATAGCTTTTCAGTGTGGAAATTACGGTGTTAGATAGTATTGATGCCATATGACACCTCTAGGCCTTCGCGTGGACAATTCATACAACTTCTGTAATTTTGTGTCTATTTTGATACTGAACGTCGGGTTTTTTTGTGGGCTCAGTGACTGCAAATGCTATACATCCGAATGGAAAAGTCCGGGCGTAGGACGTGAACAGCCGACTGGTGCTGCTAGATCACGCTCTGCATCGAAGTCTAGCGAAAAAGTCGATGAGCCGGATCCTATCCCTGGAAGAAAAATGCAGAAAAATTCTGAAACACTCACATATAACTGGATACAAGATGCTATGTGCTTAAAAAGTGACATGTTCCTAGAACAAGATGTTTTGAAGATTAGAAGTAAAACTGCAGTACATATATTTGAAATGTTCATGGACAATCAAGTGATTGAGTTTCTCGTCAATGAATCCAATAAATACGCCCTTTTCGTGAACTGCCAAGATCCGCGTATCACGAAAGACGAAATGCAGACTTTCCTAGCAATTTTGTATCTGTCAGGATATTCAGCAGTCCCAGGGAAAAGGTACTTTTGGGACCAGGGGGAAGATGTCAGAAACATACTTGTTTACAAATCAATGCACCGCAACAGATTTACCCAGATTATGCGCTTCGTGCATTGTGCGTACAATACTCAGATAAATCCAGAGGATAGAATGTGGAAATGTTGAGAGAGAAATTCAAAGAAAACTCGAGTCCATGTGAGTTTGTAAATTATGATAAATCAATGATTGCTTATTCTGGTAGTCACGGGTGTAAGCAGTTCATCCGAGGCAAGCCAATCAGGTTTGGAATTGAAAATTGGTGTTTAAACAGTCCGGATGGTTACCTCCTTGACTTTGATTGATATCAGGGAAAGAGTTTCAGAGGAAATGAAGATTATGACAAGGAATTTGGATAGGCCGCTGCTCCCATGGTCGTGATGCTTGTCACTTCCCCGGATATAGCAAAATCCTTGCCTTTGAAACTATTCTTTGACAATCTCTTCACTGTTAAAGAGAAACGGCTACCCCAAGACCCCTATAACAGATAAAACTCTAATGAAGAGGAAAGCGCGAGGCACTTTCGAATCCATAAAGAGCAAAGATGAGGGGATCAATTGTGTTTCGATGGGTAGACAACTCAATAGTCACAGGAATCTCCACATACCATGGCATAGAAACCGTCACCAATGTAACTCGCTACTCAGCTGTGGAGAAGAAAAAAATGCAATCATCAGATAACTTTTAGATTCTGTCGTCAACAATGCCTGGATCTGTATGAAGAAAGCTGACAGTACTATCACACAACTGAAATTCAAGAGAGAAGTTGTTTAAACCTACCTATTCCGCGCCCAACATTTGCCCCAGGGAGGAGAGCGTCCTCGAGCGTTCATCAGCAGCAGGAAGAGTCACAAGGTCTCTAACGATATCCGGTATGACGGCAGGAACCATATTCTTGTCCCATGCGGTGAAGTTATTCGTAGGCGGTGCTTTTTAAAGAATTGTTCAAGCCAAACACGCGATGAATGTGTCAAGTGTAATGTGGGGCTTTGTGTTTCCTTTAATTTAGATTTCCACACCAATCAGTAGCCTGGTGGCAGAGTTTCCATGGAAGTAAAAGTTTTACCTTTAATTGCATTAGATTTTGTAATTGTTTTAAATATTTTATGATAATTTCATGTTGCTATATCAGATAATTTTGAGGATTATTCAATGTGAATTTTAAAGTTTTAAGTGAGTTTTTACTTACTTATCTTTCATAAAACTGATATATAGCACGATTATTTAAAGAAGATTTGTAATAAACATTCTTCGCTGTAAAAAATAAGATGACTATTCAAGAATATTGAAGACCAGTTCCGATACGGTAGTAACCTAGCGGTGCCATATAGCATCACCCTTTTCTGCCAAACCAGTGACACGAAAATCGAAACAGATATTGTTAATTAGTTCACAGGTTTCAAGGGAACAAAATACTCAAATATTTCCAAAATCGGAAACACAACAAAAAAAACTCGGGCTTTGACATTTTAATACAGTTCACCGGCGCCAAAAATAAAAACTAAACCAGAAATCAAGTAATATCAAAGTATTATGAATGAACGAATAAATCAATTTGTATAATGTAATATTATATTGCGTGACGAGGGTCGGAAGGCAACGATTTCACGAGTGCGAAGTTAGCTGCCCGAGCGAAGCGAGGGCTGATATCACACGAGTAAATACGTTGCCTCGGCCCGAGTCATGCATGGCATATTAGTTCTTTTTCTGAGACTATCTGTGCAAAAGTAGAACAAAACTTAAACATCTAATAGTTAAGATTCACCGGATTCCTAATTCCGCAAATCTTTCAATGCTTCCAATTCGTGGAATTGAAACAAGTGGAAGATCGAGAAACGGCACTTGTTTTTGGTTCGCATTGTAATAATAATAATTTCGAAAGAATCAAAAAAATTTTTGAATCAGTGAAATTTTATTGAAGATCAGTGACAATCAGTAAGTGAACGATTTCTCACTATTTTTCAGCGAAATTTTTTTTTTCTTTCAGGGTGAAGAATATATATCTGTTTCAAATAAAGTCCAGAATTCAGAAGTTTTTGAGCGAGCTAAACTCTGCTATAAACGTTTGAAGTTTTATGAACAAGGATCTCATTAGTAATCAAAAGTTCAGAGGACATGATATTTATATTAAAGACGTTTATATATTTTTTAACTAATAATAGTGAAACAATGGAAAAGTATTTTAAATTAAAACGAATTATTTTAATGCAATATCATGTATTTATCTAGTGATTCATAATACTTTGATATTACCTGATTTCTTGATTAGTTATCATTTTTGGCGCCGGTGAACTGTATTAAGAATCGGATATGAGACTCTCGCTACAGTCCGCGCGCGAGTCTTATGGCCGCTATCGACTTGAGACATTAGTAATTTCTTAAATATATGTTCGATTGTGCTAAAATTTTCCAAGAAACTTCTTTGTAATGTTGTTAACACCGTTCTTGCTGGAAGTTTTTTGTTGCTGAAAATTTGCTCGATAAACCAAACGCTGGAAGTTAGAGAAGTCCACTGTGCGCAAACCATCAGAAAAAAATTACCCATTTTTTTTAAATGAATTTTTTAATTCCTTTTGTTGTATCAATCAAAGCCCATTTCAAACTACTTTCCCTAAAAGTTGTATTGGAAAATTCCACAAACTGACCCACTGAGCACGAGTCGAATTGAAAAACGAATTAAAATCGATTTTTCCAAGAAAAATCAGTTTTTTGCCTTTAATTAGAAAACTAAATAATCTCAAACTTTTTGCCCGCAGAAAAAAGATGCGCAATGAAATTCTGCATCTAGATATATTCTTTAAAAATTGAAATTCGAAAAATTTTCACAGAGCCTCCAGGAACCTTCCCACTCTCGGCGAAATAATTTTATGTGCAATTATTCGAGACGGCATTGTGTTTGCAAAATCAATAAGAAATACCAATGTCAACTTGGCAAAAGAATACAAGATCACTTTGAAGATAGAGGCTTGTTTTTATAGTGAGTGAAATTAAATGTTTCTGAAATATGTCAAATAGATAGTTATCAAATTCTCGAAAATATAATATAATTCTTTAAAAAATATTATCTGTTCATTTCGTCATTACATTACGTGCTCCTTTAAGCCGGGTAATCATCCCAGTCCTGCGGTAATACGTGAGGAAGTTGTTTTGAAAAGGAATCTACAAAATATAGTGAACATTTTTGCGCATTTGTAGCCTTTCAATATGAGACTGAATCAATCATTCAAGGATGTGGTGGATCTGAAGAAAAATTTGAAAGACACTCCCATATGAATCCTGAGAGATATAAATATTGTTTTGTATGGAATGGCAGCAAAACCCAATTTCGTAAGAAGGAACATACGCAAGTTCGTTTCGCTAGCATTTAAAAAAAGAGATGAATGCTCAATTCACTTTAGAACCATCGAGTCACTGATAAGCAAATATCGCTTACTAGACATTTCCGAAATCTTCAGAATAAATTTAGACACGAATAATAATATAATTAAATCCATTATAAATTTTGTTATGGTCGCAAAATCATTTGAGCCAAACTTGCTAGAATTATCGACCCGTCTAGAGAGTCAACAAAATTTAATGACAAGACAACAAGAAGTAGCTGAGCGACAAGCAGATGTACATAAATAAAGGATCAGGGAGAAGCAGAAGCGGATATACCAAATCAAGTTTCTAATCTTTTAAAAATACTACTGTGAAAAAATGGCTAGAAAACGCAGAAAAACGTAAAAGAGACAAGAAAGTACAATCGCACGTCACTCAATGGGAAATGATCTTGCAAATTTTGACGGTTCTTCAATTCTGCACTGGCCAGCTTTTTTGTCACATTATAGAATGTATACAAAAATTTGTGGATTCTCTTCGACTGAAAATATTCTGCGACTCAATAGAATCTTGTCTGGTGAAGCGAGACGAAACATTGAAATGCTGTTCGCAACAGCAAAATATTCAGAGGTAATTTTGAATATTTTCGACAAATTTCATGGAAAAGCAGATGCTATTGTTCATGAAATAATAGAAAGAGCTCGAAAATTTCAAAAAGTCGATGGTTGTAAAACTTCGAAGAATACAATGGCCCTGCGAGAAATATTTTCTTGGCAGTAGAAATTATTGATGGTGATTTTATAAGCAAAAAAAATTACTCTTGATTCTCCTAAATAAATTACGGCTAGATGTCGTAAACCAAATGGGGAAGTTACCTTACAGATGGAGATATAAATGCTCGTTGCGCTTCATTGAATAATTTTGTAGATTGGACCGAGAAAACTGCAGTCATTTTTGCAAAAGTTACTGCTTGTACTACAAGTTTTCAAGCTACTACTAGCAAAGAATCCATGTTTTTTTAACAATCCTAGAGAAAAAGATAAGGCAAGAAAATTCAATGACTCAAGATCCTGCAAAATTTGCAATAAAGGGAGTCATTCTCTGGAATTATGTTCAGAATTCAAAAGAGCAGACATTAAACAATGCTGGAAAATGGCAGAAAAAGATAAAGTTTGTTTTTGTTGTCTTCTGATACTTCAAGACAAATGTCAGAAATGAAAAGTATGTGGAATTGAAAACTGTCCAAGATCTCATCATACAATGCTTCACAAGAAAAATATATTGCATCCAGAAAATGAAATAATAACGTGCACATATCAATCAATGGATTCGGCGATCCTTAAAATGACGTCCATCAAGCTAGCACCCCCACCATCGAAAATCAGTATTTTGATTATACCCAAATTATGTGCTAATTATGTGCTAATTTTGTGCCCAAATAATAATTTTTGTGCTCCTTTATTTTTTTCAATAAATTAACTTTTATAGTGGGGGTGCTAGCTTGACGTCAAGCTAGCACCCCATCATATGAAATATTGACCAAAATTAAAAAACAACTATATCCGAATTTTGTGCTTTTTATGTGCTTTCAGATGGCCATAAAATCAATTTTGAAAAAGCAACCCTTAATCATAAAAACTACCCTTATATTAAAATCATTCTTTTAACACTATAAACCGTATGTCAAAACCAGAACACACGTAGTGGCTATACTCGAAGATTTGTGTGCTCTTTAAACCTATTGATTGCGATTTTTGTGCTCGCAACCCCTAACATTAAAAACAACCCTTAGCCAAT
>CAKNXH010012586.1:0-14942 GCA_932178445.1 Andricus quercusramuli
AAAATAATAATAAATTCTTGAAAGCATTCATTTTGTAAACTTTAATTCATTACTTACCTCACTCTAATTAAAAATTTGGAGAAAAATTGGGAAATTTTTGAAAAAACTGAAATTTTGAAGAATTATTCCAAATTGTTTTAGGAGAATATTATTGAAAATAATAATAAATTGTTTGAAAAATTATCTTTGTTATGAATCATCAGGTAATACCTAACTTTCATTGCAAATTAGACAAAAAGTGGAAAATATGCATAATTATATTTTTAACTAAACAGATAATTTTTCAACCAAGAAGTTCAATTTTCTACTAAAATAGACGGATTCTCAAAAAATACATTAATTTTCAAGAAATTACATACATTTTCCACCGAGCAGTTGATTTTTCAACTAAAGAGTTGAAACAATCAGCTTTGACCAAACAAAATTTTTCAACAAAATACGTAAATTTGGATTTTTTCAACCAAAATGGACAAATTTTCAATAAACTAAAGGAACCTTAAACCAAATTGTTGAACTTTCAGGCTGAAAAAATCAATTTTCAACCAAAAATATATGTCAAATTTCCACTTGAAAAAATTAACTTTAAATAAAGAAAATATGAAATCTCAACAAAAAAATTAATTTTCAAAAAAATAGTTCAATTTTCAGTAGAAAAATCCATTTTAACCCCAAAAATAGTTAAATTTTTAGTCTAAAAAAGATCACTTTTTAGCCAAGAACGGAATACAAAAATCTTCCTTGAAAAACAATCATTTTTAATTTAGGAAAGCAATTCCTTTACAAAACTTTTGAATTTTCCACCAAAAAGTTGAATTTCTCATTAGCTTGTTGAATTTTCAAGCCAAAATAATAAATTTTTTTTTAAGAAACTCGAATTTTCAACAGAAAAAGTGTAATTCTCTACCAAATACATTAATTTTCTACAAAATTGTTTAATTTTCAAGCCAGGGGACGAAATTTGTACGAAAAAGTTGAATTTCCAACCCAAATATATATAAATGTAATACAAAATTGAAGTAAATTTTCAAAATAACAGCTGAATTAATAAATTTAAATTTTTTAATTTAGAATTTAAAGATTTTTCGGGTTTTAATCGTGTGCGAAACTATGAATGTTGCCGACGTTTCGTGAACATTGCAGTTCACTTCTTCAGGGCTGACCTGAAACTGAAGTTTCAGATTATGTTGTTCTTATATATGTATTCTCTACGATGCCTGTGATTGTGATTGTTGGAGAGACAATAAAATTATTAAAATGTATGTATCATCAGTGATTTTGCTAAGTGAGATGTTGCTCTTGCAACTGCTTTCAATTAATCCCTCACAATGAGCGATGAAGAAAAGAAAAAATTTTTTCAAGAGTCCAGTCCTGACCTGAAGTGTGGCTGAATTGAGGCAAAAAAATGTGATTAGAAAAAGATATCCAGTTCCAAGGTATAAAATGCGGAAGTTAACAATCCTAAAGTAGGAGGAATCTAAATAAAAACTAACTTGCGGGATGTTGTGTTCATCAAATGGAAGAAAATGAGTTTAATAAAAAAAATAACTAATTTCGTGTAAATCATTGAAGAAGTCGAATAAAAAAATATGAAATTTCTACCTACAAGGATGAATTTCAAAACCAAACACACGAATTTTCAACCAAGAAGATTAATTTGCTACCAAACAACATGAATTTTCAATAAAATAGAACTTTTAACTAAAAATGACAAATTTTCATCCAAAAATTGAAAACTTGAATAAAAAAAAATTACAAAAAATAGTCACGTTTTCAACTGAAGAAACAATTTTTCAACAAGTAATGATTTTTTAATCAAGAAAAAATAGTTAATCCGAATTGTTGAATTTTCAAGCTGAAGGACGAATTTTCGCTAAAACTGTCGAATTTTCAAGCCAAAAATATGAATTTCAACAAAAAAGTTAATTTAGAACTAAACATTTGCATCTTTAACAACAAACAAGAGGAAATTTCAAACCACCAATATTAGTTTCCTATCAAAGAAACTAATCTGTAACTAATAAGGATTAATTTTCAATAAAAATTAAAAAATTAAATTTCCGGTAAAAAACTTTGTAAAAAAACTATTTCTGTATCTCGGCCTGGAATTGCTTATTCAGATATTGCAAAATGTAATACAAATTTTATTTTTCATGATTACTCTAATATTTGTGCCTTATTTGCCACCAATTTTAATTAACAGCTACCCTGAAGAATATATCATTGCAATAAATTTATAGATATTATTAAAATTCATAATATGCACTATTAAACATTTTATTGCAACTTCTGACGTTTTTTCATAGATGTGATTTGTTTATTTTCAATATTATTTTTCACGATTTAAACTAAAAATACGCATCTTAGCGTCAGGTGGTTCCAAGCAAATTTTTAGATATAATTTAGGCGAAAAATGTTGCTAGATAAAATGTTACTGTAGCTTGCGTCCTTTTTCCAAAAAGTTAATTTTTTTATGCTCAATATATTTTTATAACAAGAACTTATAACAAATTTGTAGATATTTTTCGGTTTTAATTCTTTTCGTACCTTGTGTACTTTTACATTATTATATTCGTTCCTACACATCCTATCAAAAAATTATTAATAATAAATTTGTTGATTCACTTTTCTCGTATCCTGCATAGTTTGACCAGTAAAATAAAATTTTTCATTTTTCATTATTTTTTGTGCGGGCGAAATTTTAATTTTCGATTTTTAAACCAAACTTAGAAAGTTGTTGCGATAATCGTGTAGGGTATTGAAAATGCAACATTTTTCTCTCTTCGACATTTTTTCATATCGTGCGTCGTTTGGCTTGAAATGTTCATTTTTCTTTTTTTTTGAATTTTGTAAATGCCGTAACTCCAGTAATTTTTGTTATCAAATAGAGTCATGAAGGTAAATCGTTAGTATTTTTTAGTACTACTAATAACCGTACATAGAATTTACAAATATTGAAAAAGGTGGTCTCAGAAATTTTTTAAATGCGCTCACTTTTTTAATTTTTATCCTTAATGGCTGGCTAACTAACTTGACGTTCATTTTAGGATACTTGGAGAGTAAGCCAAAGCCGAATCCAATCTGTCAATTTTTTCAAAATTCGTGCTCACTGACATTTAACAAAACTGGGGGAGTGGTCAAATTTTACACCAATCTAATACCTTTTCTGATGATAAAGTAAAAAGAAACGAAGTTTCAACAAAATCTTCAACTTTTTAACCAAAGAGTTGGATTTTCAACCAAATATTCGAATGTTTAACCTGACAAAATGAATACTCAAAAAAATGTAAATGATTTTTCAACAGAAAAATATGAAATTTCTACCTACGAGGATGAATACTAATACCAAACACGCGCATTTTCAACGAAGAAGATTAATTTTCTACCAAAAAAGATGAATTTTTAACAAAATACGTGATTTTTCAAACAATTAGTTGAACCTTCAACTAAAACGGACAAATATTTAAACAAGGGTGAAAAAGTTAAATTTTCAGTAAAAAAATCAATTGGAACAAAAAATACGAATCTTCTACGAATAAAGATTTTTCAGTCAAGAAAAAAGAGTTCATCCGAATTGTTTAAGTTTCAAACGAAAATACGAGTTTTCTCCAAAAACAGTTAAATTTTCAACAAAAAAGTTCATTTTTGACCAAAAAGTTTCATTTTAATAAAAAGTTTCATTTTAATAAAAAAATAAGAAATTTTTAATTCATTAAGATTATTTTTCTACTACAGAAGATGAATTTGCAACAAACAGATAAATTTTCAACAAAAAATGGAAAATTTGCATTTTCAGTTGAAGACTTAATTTAAAGCAGAAAAAAAACGAATTTTCAACGGAATAGGTAAATTTCCAGTCTAAAATGCTGTTTAGTACAGTGGTTCAACTTTTCCTCCAGTATTTGAATTTCCAATTTGAAAAAATCAATTGTCAACCAAAATGGAGTGGATACATTTTCAGTTAAAAAATTAGTTTTTATCCAACAGAAAGAGGGGTCTCAACAGATTAGTTGAACTTTCAGCGAAACAGTTGCATTTTCATTTTTAAAAAAATGTTTTTTTAAAAACAAATTTTGTAAATTTGTAAGCAAATTATAAAATTTGTAAGCAAATTATGAAATTTGCAACTAAAAATATAATTGCCAGGAGAAAGCATGTGAAAAAAAGAAATGGAAATAGCCGTTTCGGGGTACCCTTAATCGCTTCACACTATCTCGGGACTCTCCAAACCGTTCTTCTTCTCTTTCTTTTTGTTATGGCTTCTGATAGCGCCGAACAGTAAACGTCGCAACTCCACTGACGTTGCAAGCGCCTCTCTCTCGCCCCCTTGGACCTCCTTGTACGACTAATAGCGTGAACCACTATAGCGGGACTCTAGTGTAAATGATAATATTTTCGAGAAATGTCGTTCCTGATGGCAAGGCTTTGGAGATGAAGAAACGGCAAATAATATTATTGAAGAGCTTTTTCCAACTTTCCATTCAAAATTATACGGTATCTATGAGTGACTTGCAATTACCGAAACAGAGAAGAACAACGTGAGGGTATATGCCTCGCAACTTCAAAGAACGCAGTGGCTCTCATGTTTGTATTTTCTTCACATTCAACGCATCGTCTCAAAACGATGATCGTGTTGCCACAACACGATGCCATCGTTTTCCCGTAACACTCTCAGGAGTGTTCTCCCAAAACTTGCATCGTGTTACGGCAAAACGAAAACTCTCAACACGGCGCATCGTGTTGGGAGAAGCGGATTTTTTTCTCAGTGAATGCTTCCATGATGTCAGAATTGTGAGAAAAGAGTAAATTTGCGAACGGTTCTCGCCGTTCAAATGCTGTCATCAGCTCTCCGCAGATTTCTCCCTTTCCGCAAATGATTATTTTCCGTAAAAATAATGATTTCATCAGCAAAAGGCTTCATTTTTCTCAATTTTATTGATTTGAGGATCTCGTAAAAACCCGGATATTTCATAAGTTTTCATTCTTTCGTTCTCAAATATTTGGGAAAAATATATATATTGAGTGAGTGCCGTACCTATAAAGAAAAATATATGCCCGCTTCGCGGGCACATTCTCATTGCGCGCTATGCGCGCGGCTCGCTTCGCTCGCAAGTTTGAGCGCGCCTAGGGCGTGCGACTGTTGGTTCTCGCGCTTCGCGCTCGATAACGTATTTACCTCGCGCTACGCTCTCGGTCTTGATATTTCCCACACATTTGTGCACAGACCTTCTGAAATTAAAAGCCAAAGCGTGAACAACTGTAATTTCATGGTTGTCAATTCTCTTTTGTTGAAGCTCCTTCGGCTTTAACGAACACATTCTTATCACGTATCTCGTGCTTCGCACTCGATTTTGTCCAAAATGTGAACTTTTCTACATTATGTTCAACACTAATATATCAAATGTACATTATATTTATTTCTGTACCTCGATCTGGTACTATGAAGAGGGTTCTCAAAGCACCTACGGCCTTGACGATTACATTCTCATTGCGATACTCGCTCTTCGCGCTAATACAGACGATTGCTTTTGAAAAATAAAACCATGTGAAAACTAGTGAAAATTCTGATTAAAATTTTTCAATCTACCAGAAAATTTATTTTTCTACTTTTTGAAAGTTTTCAACATTTTGAAAAGTATATAACTTTTCTAATTTCCATCGAAATCAAAAATTTCATTAAGATAATTTTCAATTCTTTCACCGATCTGTAAGAAACTTTCACAAAAATTTCTGAAACTGCAAAAAAATTTTTTTTTCAAATTTTGAAAATGTTCTAAAATTTTTAATTTTGGTTGGAAATATCTGGTTAACGAACTTAACCTTCATTTTAAGACCCTTAAAAAGTTTACCAAAGGCTGACTCGATTGGACCAATCCTTCAAAAGTTAGCGTGGCGACAACATTCAGGTAACCATACACACATACAGACAGACAGACACCGACGAAATTTTATGATTTTCGGACTCTGGGAGTGCCGGAACATAAAGATTCGTTAAAAACCAGAGATCGAAAATTTGGGCGAATACAATACAGTCTCATGAATGAGAATGTAAAAATTCAAAGTCAGATTTAACCAACACCCTTACCTAAAGTTTGAAATTAATAAGGATATCGTATCTTTCTCAAATACATATCAACATTATATTGCTATAAATTGCTAGGTCAAATATTAGGCAAAAATGTTAGATAAAAATGCATGATTGTTGAGTGATTGTAAAAATTACTTTTTTCACCTTTGCTTATGCATCTGCAGCCTAATTTATCCAATCAATTTACATCCAATTTTAATGAAAATTATTTAGTGACATATTCTCGGTACATATTGCAAGAATTTTCGATATCTTGAAACCTTTGCTACCTTGAAACCGTTGCTACTGCCTTCTCTTTAAAATTTATTGTCAATCGACTGGATGCATTAGGCTGTAGAGGTTGACATAAGTAGAAAATTGGTTGTTTTTATGATTTTTTTTGGGTTTTAAACTCAGTTTCTAAAGGATTAACATACAATCGTCCTAACTTATTTTTTAATAGTTGGCAGTAAGATGCCAATTTTCATGGA
Source organism: Andricus quercusramuli (assembly GCA_932178445.1). NCBI lineage: Eukaryota > Metazoa > Arthropoda > Insecta > Hymenoptera > Cynipidae > Andricus > Andricus quercusramuli. The sequence goes on from CAKNXH010012586.1 coordinate 6,556, forward strand.
AATCGGTTGACAATTGCGCCCACAATCCAAAAAAAGGTCCTAAATACATGATTATTCCAGATAAGGATTCTTGGTAGCTTTTTTTGTTCTTGGCGGCGATTCGCTCTCGCGAATCTTGATTTGAAGATTAAAATAAGCATGAAGAAGTCGGAAACTGACCGAGAATTTTTCATTATGATGTTTCAGTACTCATTGGCCGCCCTATTATCGTTTGATGTTTTAATCGAATAGATTTATTGAAACATTCTGTTAATCTTTTTTTACAGAGGCTTTGTATCGTTTACTATGGGTTTACATGATTCGAATCAAATGTGAAAGTAATTCAGCAACGCAGAGTCGTCTACAGAGTATAGTGAATTCCCTCTTTCCGAAAGGTTCAAAGGCTGTTGTACCAAGGGACACGCCACTGAATATTTTTGTAAAAATCATTCAATTCATTGCCCAAGAGAGGCTGGATTTTGCGATGAGGGAAATAGTATTTGATCTCTTGTCTGTTTTTCGACCCGTGAAGATTATTTTAACCCCTGAGAGAATGAGCATCGGACTCCGAGCTTTTCTTGTGGTCGCAGATAGTCTTCAGCAAAAAGAGGGAGAACCACCTATGCCCCGAACTATGGGCGTTCTTCCCAGTGGAAATACCATGCGTGTTAAGAAAACGTATCTTAATAAGATGCTGACGGAAGACACAGCAAGAAGCATAGGAATGTCATCATACTTTCCCCACGTTCGACGCGTGTTTGTCGATATTTTGCGAGCGCTAGACATTCATTACGGTCGACCTCTGATGATGACTAGTACGCAAAACATGAACAAAGAACCCGATGAAATGATAACGGGAGAACGTAAACCACGAATTGATCTTTTTCGAACATGTGTCGCAGCCGTTCCTCGCTTAATTCCAGATGGAATGACTGGTGCCGAATTGGTTGACTTACTAGCTCGTCTCACAGTTCATATGGACGAAGAGCTACGAGCACTGGCCTACCAGAGTCTTCAAACGTTAGTTCTCGACTTTCCTGACTGGCGACAGGATGTGGTTTTAGGATTCACACAATTTCTCGCTAGAGACGTTCAAGACACTTTCCCTCAATTAGTTGACAATGGCTTGAGGATGCTCTTACAACTTCTCACTAGCTGGAAAAACGCACTGTCCAGTCCCAGTGTAAGATCTAAGGAACAGCCCGTTGACCCTAACAGAATTCATCTTCGAATTGATTCGGCTATTAAAAAAGTGGAATCAGGTCAGAAAGTTGAGCCAGTGTCTAGCGTTTTTCATTTGGTGGAAGGATTCGCTCTCGTGATGTTGTGCAACTGCAGACTTTATCCACGTCGTTTGGCTGTGCATATATTGAGGGAAATTAAACTTTTATTAAAAACTCTAGGTAATATAAAAAACTGTATGAATAATTGTAATCAGCTCCTTTACAGGAATAATATGGAATGTTAATTTGAAATCGATTTGTTTGCAGGGAGTCTTGAAGACGACCAACCTGTGATCGACGTTATAGATGCTTGTTGTCCAGCGGTTTTGGAAAAGTGTTATCATATGTTGCCACCTGCAGAAAAAGCGGCTGCTGCATCTACTTCGAATGTCGACCTTCAGTGGATAGCTGAGAGAAGCAGCTGCGTCTGGACAGCCGGTCTGTTGTACAATTTTTTTAAGAGAACCAATTATTTGGAAATTAGAATCTAAATAAAACTTAAGGAGGTTGCAGCCATCCTTGACCTCGTAAAGGTTGTGTTTTCAGTTGCAAAATTATTTCATTTTTTAAAAATCCTCATCTAAAAATTAAGATTTAAAAATTAACAAAAATTACCTTACATTGTGTGGAAGGAAAGTTAGATATTTAGCATGCAACGTGCAGCGTTAATAGATTGACGATCACTTTGCAATTAAAGCGGATCGTGCAATGAGTCAAATCCAAGATTTTTCATCAACCTTAGAATATATTAAACTTCAACTAACTCGTAATTTTGCCAAACAAGGACTTCTTATCAGATAGTAGAAAATATGTATAATTTTAAAGAAACATTGTTTCTTATGGGCCTAACCTAGCAGAATCATAAACTCGGTGTTTTTATATTTAAAACATCATTAAGTAAATCAACTTTTTTTCGAAAATTGACCAACAGGGGTACCAACTTGTAATTCACAATAAATAAATTCAAAATGCTCCCAGCTTCCGTTCAGTGTCTCAAATAAAAAACTTCTAAATTGAAGTTATAAAAGTCCAAGAGCTTGTGAAAATTAAAATGTATGCTTCATTGTCACTTCCAGGTAGTGAAAAACTATAGTTTCTTGTTTATTCGTATTGCAATTAGTATAGGTTACACTGCCGTCGGAAATTATGAGAACGGCTGGGGCGACCGGTGCTAAAAATCATTGCTGACTTTAAAATCCAATAACTCGGTCAGAAAAACAGCTAGGCAATATTTTCAAAGCGGTTAGAAAGCTTATGAAATACCTCGTCGAATGATCCCTTTTACACATTTTTGAATTTTTAAAGAGAATAAATTATGTGAGAAGTTTAAATACAAGATTTTCAGGGAAATTCAATGAATTGAATTCATATTTCTCCTTCAGGCTTCCATGACGAGAACAGTACAAAAAGTTCGTCCTCTCTAAACTTGAATGGAGCTGATCCTTGGAGCAGCTGTTTATTTGCATTTCTGGAAAAGGACAGAGTTCTTACACTTTGTCCGAACGCTGTTGCTCATTCCTGGCCGATCGTTTTTACTCGAGTGAATTCTTTGTTTACTGTCGTCGATCCAACGTGAGAATTTCCACCACTTCTTTAATTTTATTCGTATGACCATTTTTTGAGAGGATCAGTTTGTTTCATGCATTTTTCAGACCTGTAAATGACAACAGAGCTTCCCTTTTGAGAAGTTCGACTGCGATTAGAAAACCTGTAAACGAAAGAGATGTTTATATGCACGTTTGGAAAAACTATTTGACTTTTGGATACCGAGTCGTTCCACCCATACCGAGTCCAATCGTTCGATGCGCGAGTCCAGATCTCAGTCTCAGGTAAATAAAACGTCAAAACTGATATGTATTTTAGTTCAATTTATTGTTCGTCTATTTACTGTCAATAATTTTGTATTGTTTAATCCGTTTGCATCAAAGATTTTAAATTGTCATGTAGTGCATCGGTGCATTGGTCGTATGGGACCTTTAAAAGCCGAGTAACGCAAATTTCTCATTGGCAATGCTGAAGTTAATAATCGGACGGCTGAATGAGGTTAATCGTGAACACTCTATATTAAAAAGAACTTGAGAAATAGTTCTACACCACTGGCAGAAAATTTAATACTTAATATTATTTAACATTATTTGAGATTAATTGGTTTCGGATCTAGCTGCTTGTATCTCTCATGCTATATGTAATAGATACAGTTATATTTACTTTACTTCTAGTGATTCCTCGTTTTACTTGTTCATATCTTTGTGATTGTATATCTATTTTATATGTAAATTACCATTCTGATATTTTAATTGAATGTCATGCAGCGAAGATTTCTTGGCATGTATCAACATTTAATTTTTCACACTTGAATACAAAAATGACTATTTATACTTTAAATTACAACACACACCAGTTTCTTGTAATTAAACTTGAAAAAAAAAGCATTTATTTGCATCAGGAACTGGAACTAATAAATAACGGTCTGCTTATTTAAGTGTAGGCTAGATATAATTCAATTTTACATAAAGTAATGTACAAATTTCCGTCAGATTGACGACCTGTATATTTCAATTAAGTTTTTTATTTCTATAATTATTATTTTAAATTGCAATTTTTTGTCTGAGAATTTATACTTCATGAAATAGGATGCTTGAATTCAGTCTAGCGGAGTAAAGCCCACTCAAGACTGAGAATAATATTCCGTTTTTTCGGTTGATCTAAATTTTCAAATTCAAATCTTTAAAAGAAAATTTCAAATCATTTAAGTTTTAAAGTCAGCAGTATTAATTAACGCTTCAATTAAAGCTAGTGCAATGTAAAGCGCTTTTAATTTGAAATGGTAGGTATAATTCTGGAAATTGCAATCTTAGTCTATTCGATTTTGAATATAGTGAATTTATAATCTTTCAATTATTAAAAGTCTTAAAATTTTTAAATTTCCTATTTTTAAACGAATTTAATTTGAAAGAAAAAAATAATGAATATTCAAATCTAAAAAAATGTCTATTCAAAACGAAATTCACAATTGTTTCTTCCAATTTCAAATAAAAGTTTATACTTTTGAAAGACAGACTTCAAAATTATTCAGTTTCACACGCTACTAGTTCAAAATTGTTTAACTTGTAAAGTATCAAACAGAAATTAATAAATTAAATTTTGTACAATATGTAATGTTAACATTTACGTTTGTTCAATTTCAAGCGCTCTTAATTCAAAATTACCACATTAAAAAAGGTTTGAAGTTAAATTTTTCTCTTTTATCGTTAAATCTAGGAGATTTTATTTCATAATTATAATGATAAAATCCTGAGAAATTAAAATTTGAAACCAAACAGTTTTATATATTTCAACCTAAAAGTATTACATTTCATATGCGCTTAAATCAAATCATATTTTGAAATTGAGAGTGAAAAATGACTGGCTTCTTGCAGGCTTGAAATGATAATTCAAAAACGTAACCAACACGTAATTCAGAAACATAAAAATTAAAATTTTTAGACTTAAACCTTGAAAATAAAATGATTTTATAATTATAGTCTTTAAAATTGGACAACTTAATATTATAAATACTTAACATTGTACAATTTGTAATTAAAATCATAGCCAGTGAAATTTAAAGTGATTCGATAAGTTTTTCTACTAAAACTATGAATTAAAAAAATTCCTGTTCAGAAAATAAATTCACCGTAATTTCCCGGTTAGCCGGTAAAGTGGCCAGTTGACCACCCCTGCTTATTTTAAGGTAACTCATTATAATTTTGCAGTAACTTTCAATTTGAGTTTTGGATTTAAATTGGTTTTAAATTGATTTGTCAACTTGACATTTTTTTGGAATTGAACGTTTCTTTTTTGTGTAGCTTTCCCAAAACTGATTGAATTCTCTTTTTGTCAGTTTATTTCCAGAGCCTTACATACTCTGAAGATGTGCACTAGTTTCCATTAGCGGGATCAACTTTTCTATCTTTCTCTCTTTATTTTCTGAAGTGCATTTTCCGCTTTTCTTTTGCGACGATACATTAACTTAGCATGCCAGTATTTGTCGTTGCCTCGTCATTTGTGTATTTGGTCCTAGGACAGTAGTATTTCCGAGCAGTAAATAATGTTTGATATAAGGAGCATTGGTGGTACACTGTATTGCATACTCTAGTGGTCAGCAAACGGTGGAGTTTGGTGTGTTGTGCATGAGTAAGGAGTTGAGTCAAAGCCTGGAAAACCTCGGTGGGGCGCAGACCCTGCCGGGTCGGTTCTCAGTCCCGTCCATTTCCGGGATCTACACGAGGCATAAGAGGACCAGGTGAGCTTAAAAAAAAAATCGCTAAATGGTTGCTGCCTCACATTCACCCGGATCGAACGGTCGTTGGTAAAGATTCGGTCTGTACTCTGTTAGATGCATTTTTTTATTCCTTAATCGTTGATCCAAGTACTTCGCATGATGAATTACTAGCAGCGCTTTGTATCTTGCAAGCGATCTACGTGCAAGTTTTCACTCAGCCTTACGACCGTTCCCGATCGCTCTTCTTTGACGCACCAAATTGATATTTTATGAACATTATTCAATCATCATATTTTAGTGGTATCGATTTTTTAATCAATTTTTCGTAGATCTAATATTCAGTACTAGGTTCATTGACTGATTTTAGGATATAATATTGGAATTTTTCTACTAGGGAAGAAATATTGAAAATGCTATGTTATTTAAATCATATAGACTTACCTAATGTTAGAATTTTGAAAGTTCAGTATAAAGATAGTCATTCATCGTGATGTTTTTATCTGTTTTCACTCTTTACTCATTTGGAAAAATTCATCCTCTGCGAGATCAAGTTGTAGTTAGAGAACAATTTATTATATTAGAATCCCAATAAGGTATATAACGAATTAACTTTCACAGCTCATCGCCTGATAGTCTTTCCGCTGAACGAGGTGACAATAAATCTCCAGGAACGAACGCCAGTCCTTCGGCGTTGTACAAATTAACAGTACCTTTACTCAGGTGCGAAGCAGTCGATGTTAGAGATGCTGTGGTTCAAGCTATTGGCAAAGTTAACGCCGACGCTTTGAAGTAAGTTTACCAAATTTTTATTTCTTTGACAGTATTAAATGGTCTATCCGGATAAGATAGTCAAATCTGCCTTGTAGGGAACCTCTATAACTAAATACAATCTCATATTCGGCATGTATAGAAACCCCTTTTCCTAGATTTTCAGACCCCTAGATCCCCATGGGGCAAGATGGGACACTTTTGAGTGCTGGCGAGTTTTTTTTACAATATCTCTGTCAATTTTTGAGCTAGGAAAAAGAAAAAAAAGCAAGCTTGAAAAAATTTTATATCGAAAACAAAGACCGACTCCTCGCTAAAAGAAATATGTTATGTATTTTTGGCTCAAAAATACCTGTGATTTTTTTCATATTTTTAAAAGTGGTGGAACGACCTCAAAAAAAATAAAAACCACTATAAACCGCGTATCTCGCCCCTAGCTCTTTCTACATAATTCTTACGAGGAAACCAACCACGCCATCATGTTTTACGTATAAAAATACATCAAAAACGTGTATTATTTTTTTGGAAATAAATTTTGGTAGACCTTAATGACTGATGATTTTAAACGTCATTTTTGCAATAAGGAAATCTAAATGTATGAACTGTGTTACAGAGCCCTCTCAAATAGCCATACACCCCTGAGGGTCAGGTGACTGAGCGGGAGGCTTATCGTTTTATTTATTGTCACTGTGAGTCGGGTCGAATGATCTTACTTGCTCAATTTGTGAAGGTCTATTAAAATTACTTTAGCAAAGGAAATACATAATTCCCGATATATTTTTTCTAGTAGAATTCGATGGCGCAATCGGGTTCATCGTAATATTTTTCTATAGAGCGTTAGTGTTCAAAAACCGAATTTTTCTGTAGTTTTTCGCTTCTGACACTTTCTGGATAATTTTTATGATGAAACTGATTGCGCCATTGTATTCTACGTTGGGTTTCCCTTGCAATTGAAGGAAGTAAAAATATGGAATGTCTGCACTGCATGTGAGCCGGGCCGATCGTTTTCAATTGCTGAATTTTTGAAAGACTGCAAACATTATTTTCAAAAAATTAATACACGTTTTTATGTATTTTTTTTACGTAGAATACTATAGCGCAGTTGGTTTCATCGTAGGAATTATGTAGAAAGAGCTAGAGGTGAAAAACGCGGTTTTTATTTTTTTTTTGAGGCCGTTCCACCACTTTTAAAAATCTGAAAAAAATCTCAGGAATTTTTTAGCCAAAAATACATAACATATTTTTTTTAGCGAGGAGTCGGTCTTTGTTTTTGTTATAAAATTTTTTAAGTTTTCAAACGGCTGTAAAAATTTGAATTTCTTGCCAAAATTTCGTTCGGCTTAATAGGTTTATAGGGCTTGAAAAACCCTAAAATTTGTTTTTTTTTTCTTTTTCCTAGCTCAAAAATTGACCGAGATATTGCAAAAAAACTCGCCAGCACTCAAAGGTGTCCAATCTTGCCCCATGGGGATCTAGGGGTCTGAAAATCTAGGAAAAGGGGTTTCTATACATGCTGAATATGAGGTTGTATTTAGTTATAGAGGTTCCCTACAAAGCAGATTTGACTATCTTACATATCTGGCTAGACCCTTTGTTTGATAGTTCACTGGGACCCCGCTTTACCGGAATCTGATATACCGGATAAGGTGGTCCAAGGGGGCGAGAGAGAGACGCTTGCAAGATCAGCGCAGTTGCGCAGTTTACGGTTCGGTACTATAAGAAGCCACAAGCAAGAAGGAGAAGAACGTTTCTGAGAACCCAGAGTTATCGTGAAGGTCATTGAGGGTACCCCGAAACGCCCGGTAAAGCGGAGTTCCAGTGTATTTATTTCACAAGAATTGTTTCAATAAGTTTTCTGTGATACATTTATTTTACCATATACACTACCGTGGGAAATTGTGCGCACGGCTCTCGTGAGCACTATTAAACATCACTGCTGACTTCAAACCACGATATTTCGATGCAAAAAGGAGGTAGAGCATTTTTTTAAAACAGTTAGAAAGCTTATGAAAATTCAAGATTTTCTCAAATTTTCTACTGCAACTTCAACTTTTAGCACGACCCAGAGAAATTGTTCCAAAAACCTGAAAATTATACGACATTGAACACGAAATCTTATCTTTAATTTAAGCCAAGAAAAGTTGAAAAATCTTCAT